>JABAJX010019890.1:0-28776 GCA_018221735.1 Termitomyces sp. K1Aa | reverse complement strand
ATTATACCAATGGTACCAAATTTTACCACATTTTTGATGATTATAACTAGTTACCAGAATTCTGCAGATTTACTGATGTGGGGGCTTGATGCGGGAGATCATCAAGACGGATGGGATCCTTATTATGGAACCCCAGTGGAACATTGGTGATCGGGAAGGAGATGAAACAGAACTTCAAGTATGTACATTTATTCCCAATAATCCTTGATTCTGCTGACATATTTCTCATAGCGAGGCCATGAATTATTAATGTAAAGGCAGTCACACCACCTGTTGTCAAAGCTACAAGCCGCCCAAGACCACATCCACGAAGGAAGGCGAGGAAAATACAGGTCTGAGAAGAACAGTGCTTATACTGATGTCTTGCTATGTTTTGGATACCATTGTATGAACGGACATAGCTATAGTTACATTGATCACGGTTCTGTGGATAGAAAGACTTGAGAAAGACACGGCTGTACTAGGGTTACTCGGGTCTTAGCACGGCTCCCATGTCCTGCGCGGCTTTTTCTCCTTGGCTGTGGCACGGCTGAACTTTCGCTTACCCGGCCCAACCCCGGCTACTACCTGGCTGCAGCCACATCAAAAAGCATGTGCCCGGATACGATGTATTACATACCCTCACTGTGTGATGCCAATGGCAGATCGACTCACCAGTGATCTAAAACACCAGCGTGAGCGGCCTTTGGCATGTCCAGGTCGTTGATCAGAGAGAGATGCATTCTATTTATGAAGGTTCATTTGACCTACTCGATTTGTAGGTCACAAGACATTCAATTTCTATTGGAGACTAGTATATAAGAATCATCACACAGCCAGGATTTGCCTTCTCACAACCATGTCCTCACTTGGTGTTGCCCTTGTAACTGGTTCTGCCAGAGGAATCGGTCGTGCTATTGCGCTTCGATTGGCAAAGGATGGTTTCAACGTTGGCATAAACGACTTACCTTCTGGTCGAGACGAGCTTGAATCGCTCAAGCTACAGATAGAAGGGATGGGACGAAAGTCCGTCATTGTGATAGGAGACGTATCTGTCAAGGCCAATGTGGAGACCATGATATCTACCATTGTGAAGGACCTCGGGCGTCTTGATGTTGTGAGTGATCCACCTTGAATACTATCACTCAGCACTATCTTGTTGATCTCGATTCCATATAATTCAGATGGTGGCGAACGCAGGCATATGCAGAACAGCCCTCGTCACGGAAAGTGTGTACCGATTCACCTTCACTATAGCAAGAATCCAAAGCTCAATCTAGACTAGCCGAGCTTAAAGACTGGGAAGACACTTTTGCGGTGAATGCACGGGGCGTCTTCCTGTGTTACAAGTATGCGGCACTGCAAATGATAAAGCAAGGCCAGGGTGGGAGAATGATCGCAGCTTCTTCTCTGATCGGAAGACGAGGTGACGCCTTTGAGCCTCTTTCTGGTACTTCTGGCGATTCTGAACTGAAGTCTGCAGGTGGGGGTAGTCTAGGGGCATACTGTGCTACCAAATTTGCAGTTCGTGGGCTCACCCAGGCTGCTGGTTTGTTTAACACTCCGTTTATCGATCAACGAATAAGCACTTAATATATAATTTTCATTCATCACTAGCTGCTGAATTGGGTCGTCATGGGATCACCGTCAATTCGTATTGTCCGGGTGAGTTTGATCTTTCCATTTCTACCTCTGATATTTCCTTACTTGATTGACAAGGATATATTGACACCAACATGCGTCAGTGGTGCATTTCAAGTACTTCCTTATCCAAGGTGACCCAATGACCCTGCAGTGACGGATCTTGCTACTAGTTTAAAGGTACCTTTAGACGAGCTCCATGCACAGGTATAGTGGTCACTACTCAGTCAGGTATCGTCTAAGTTGTTCTGCTCAGGGGAGGGAGCAGGCTGCTGTTGGATCCATTGGAAATCCTGAAGACATAGCAAACACTGTGTCATTCCTCGCTTCGAAAGATTCCCATTTCATAACCGGTACGATCTAGTCATTGCTTGTTGACAATATCTCATGCTCAAGTGTCACACCCCCAGGTCAAGCGGTAAGTGCTTGTTCCCCTTGGCGGTTGTTCCTTCGTTGACAAGACGCTAGTTGAGTGTTGATGGTGGAGTATTTTTTACTTGATTTATATCTGGACTTCTCTTCTCTTCGAATGTTATGTTCGATATGCAGACGATGTAACACTAAACTAAATGTTTCAACGTGCTCATAACGCCGTCTTGACATCTCTGATCCCTGATCTTGGCTTCCACCTCAAACACGTTTTGTGTAAGGAGATAGTGTAAGTGGATAGACGAAGCTTAAGCGGATAGAAGAAGAGAAGTAGAACGGAGCAAAGTGCAACAGACAGGTAGAAAGATTCGGTAGTCTGAAGCGACAAAAGGCTCGTTCCGATTGGAAGGGGAGGTAGAAGAGTGAAGAATCGGGGAGCCGGTCGAACTTCCCATAGAATCCGCCCTAGTAAGAACTCCTCATACCCCGGCTCGTCGTTAAAAAAGTGTTGTATTTGTTTATACATGTACAATCTTGTATTTCGCATATAAGTTACGGATCATCAGTAAGGTATATACATATAAATATATAGGAACTACTACGAGGAGAGGAGGAAATTCCTCAACGGAACAAGTCATCGCTCGACGTTTGGATAGGGAGAGAACCAAACGAGAGGGCGAGGCGATAAGTTATGGAACGGACTGGAGGGACTAGGGAGAGCAATTGAAGAGAACACGAGAACGACAAGACGGATCACGGACAGAGGAAGATCCAGAGTTCAAGACGGGGTATATATGTAAGAAGTCAAGAGGAGCGGGCGGTCTAGTGAAGAAGAGTTCCCGAGGAGGGAGTAGAGAACATCCATGCGGTCGGTCCCACTACTACTCATTCGCGATCTGTAAGAATGTTTGATCAGTATTCACTCACGCATGGGAGAGGCGAGTTTCGAGTGAGACAAAGATGAAACACAAGAAGGAATATCGAAAGTAAGTCAGAATGAACAACGAACCTTCAAAACCCTAGGCTTGTCATCAGCCTCATAATAACTTCCCCTCTCATCACCTGCATGGTCCTGGGTGAACCCCAGATGCGTCTCGCCCTTGTGGTTGTGGTCATCTTCGTACCCACCATACGCATCGTCTTCCACCTCTATCGCTCCCCGCTGAGTCTGATTCTGGTGTTGAGGGTGGGTAGTGTGTGACTGGGAGTCGTACATGCCGGTGTTAGGGTTGCGATTGAGAGACGCGTGGTTCGACAACATCCCGTGCTGCATTTTCATCCCCACCCCCACTCCAGCCATACCCGCAACCGCACCTGAACCGACGGCTGCCGAAGTATCCAAACCACCAATATCCATAAACTGGTCGTCTGGTGCTCCAATTGCAAGTCCGTGGAAGTACCCTTGCTGTCCACGCGCTGAGGGTGTGATCGTTGTGGAGTCTGAATAGGCGCTATACTCGGCGTTGGAGCCGGAGGTGGACCCAGCCTGTTGTCCGTACCCCTGACCATACAAATCATCCTTGTAACCAACTCCATACCCTATACCACCCACAACACGTCCGACCCCAACGCCATACCCAATATCCTTCGCCCCATGTACATCCGTGCTCATGGGCTGCTGCGCATATGTCCCATGACTCGACGCACCGCTGCTCATCCCCACCCCGCCCTCATACCCATATCCGTCACCCTCGCGTCCATACTTGTCGTCCAGAAAAGCAGGCACAGAGGCCTTGGCGGCGTCAGTTGTCGCTTCAGCCACTTCGCGGTCAAATTTGGCACGGCGCTGACGGCGGCAGACGAGTGTTATTAGGAAGATGAAGAGCGCAAGCGCGATAAGGCCGACGACGGTGAATGTGCCTGCTACGGCGCCAGTATTCTGGAAGAATCTATAGAGATGAAGGGTTAGCATGGGTTCGAGGTGAGCAGAAATGAGGACGTTAAAGGAGAGGCGGAGGCGACGGAAGGAAAACGCACCCTGTAGACGAGCCCGGGGAGGTACTTAGAGTGGGTGACAATGACTCCGACGTCAGCGTGACAAGTGTGACCAATTCAGGTGGCTCAGTTGTGGTCATACTTGTCACAATCGATGCGACCGTAGGCACGGCCGGCGCAGGGGGAGAAGGGGGCTTTGTAATTTGGACGGGCGCACTGTCGGGGGTGCTAAAAGCAGTGTTTGTAGGAGATCCAACAGTGGTGATGTTGATGGAGGGGGCGGTGGAAAGCCCGGCGGGTGGAATGAACGAAAAAGTGGAAGTGGGAGGAGATAGGCTGTTTTGGGAAGAAGTAGTTGCGGTGTTTGTAGAAGTCAGCGTATTGCTATCAAGAGTCTGGTTTATGACTTTAGTAGTTGGGTCTGGCTTTGGTTTTTGACTCGGAGTCCCGGAGCCAAAACCTCTGTATTTTCATCCATATATTATTATTACATCAGGGAAATCGACAATGAAGGATAGATTAGACGAGTTACGTACATTGACAGAGAGCTATTCAAAGGAGCTGCATAGTCTTCAGCACTCATCCCATTCGCCATTCAGAAAACTTGGAAGCTCACGTCGACGATCTGGAGACATAATATAAGGTTCAAAGGAAGTTCAGTGTCAGAAGTCTCTCGCAGCCAAATTTCAAAGGAAGCTGAGGAAAAGGCAAATGAGTGTGGAAAGCCCGCAGCCAAGAGACTCGTCGAGGGACAACAAGTAGATTCGAAGCAAGACGACCATCTGATCTTATGCTGGCTTAGCCTGGCTGTCGACTTGTCACTTCTGATCAATCTGTTGGAGATGGGGTTATAACACGAATTACAGGAGACTGATGTTCCTACGTTGGGTGACTACTACTTAAATATTGTTGATGGATACAGATACTTACAAGGATTGCAACACGCGAGCTTGAGCAGCTTGAACTCCAAGGTTTCAAATTTCAATTCCAAGCTTCAAGCTTCAAATTTCGACCAATCACACTCAATCACACTAAGAATCCGTTTTTTTCAACCCCTGTCTTTTCTCCTTCCTGCACCCGTTAGCTTGAGTGCCTCCCATCCAGGGGCCCGGTGATGCGATCATGAATGTGATGGTCCAACGATTCTACTTATCTGCTGAACCTGGACCTGCCTCACATACATGGTTTAACTACGAGTCCTGCATTAGAGATCTGCATTCGCATCGCCCACCTCATTTACATTCGTCTATACGCAGAAAGACCTCACTGCAGGTGAAGGTAAAGGAATGAACTGTTGACATCACAACCTCCGAAAGTTGATTAGATACTACATAGTGATAATCAACTGATAATAAAAAAAATATTTTCACTAAACGTTACACCTAATCCTCTTCACACGTCGACCCATATGATCATTAATCCTCTCACAGTCAAGAGACGATTTTCACAGCAGCTAGTACCTCAGCCGCCACCTGCTTGAAGCTGTTTTTCCTGCCTTTTGTCCGTGGAGCAATTTTTTCGTTCATGTCAAGGAGACTACTCGAGTGCATGTCACTATGTTCTATGTACGCTACTAGGAGACAGAGCCGGGATTTGGCTACTTATCTTATTTGTGTTTTGTCAGCACGGTGGATTCGTCGTATCCTTTGACACGTCATGCCTGTGTTCTTGATGCCCAGAACATTATCAATCGGAGTCCAACACAAATCGACGGCCTGTCGATACCTTTTGGGACATAAACTCTCTCGACTGAGGACACGTCATTTGGTTAAACCGTTGAGGAGCCGGCATGCCCTCAGTATAAGACTCAGACTCACAGGGTTGTTGTTGATCTCTCCCCCCCGAATCCCACCTTGAAGCAAAATGTCCTCACTTGGTGTTGCTCTGGTAACTGGCGCTGCCAGGGGAATTGGTCGTGGTGTCGCACTACGATTAGCAAAGGACGGTTTCGACGTTGGCATCAACGACCTACCTGCTTCTCGGGAGGGACTTGAATCATTGAAGGCGCAAATAGAGGGTATGGGAAGGAAGTCCACAATCGCAGTAGGCGATGTCTCCATTGAAGCCAATGTGGAGAATATGGTCTCGACCGTTGTCAAGGATCTCGGGCGACTTGATGTTGTGAGTGATCACGATGGGCGCATACTATAGCCTAGCCTCATCCTGTTAATCTTCATTCAATACATATAGATGGTGGCGAACGCGGGCATAATATCCAGCGCATTACGCTCTTTCACCGAAAGTTCGAAAATTCATTTCGTTATGGCGAGAATGATAGGCTCAATCTAAACTAGCTGGAGTCGAAGATTGGGATAAGACGCTTGCAGTGAATGCGCGGGGTGTCTTCTTATGTTACAAGTATGCAGCATTGCAGATGATTAAACAAGGGCAAGGCGGCAGAATTATTGGAGCTTCTTCTGTGGCCGGGAGACAAGGTAATGTCTCGTTCTAGCGTTTCTTTTGTGAATATAAACCAAAATCCGCAGGAAAATGGGCTGGAGTGGCCTATAGTGCTAGTAAATTCGCAGTTCGTGGACTCACTCAAGCAGCCGGTGTGTTTAGCACTTGTATCGTCTACCCAGTGTTCAAATACTACCATTAGCTGCTGAATTGGGACGTCATGGGATTACTGTGAATTCGTATTGTCCAGGTGGGATAATTTCTCCCTTGTTTCTTCAAATACGTCTTTACTTACTCCGTGAATAAGGGGCTATTAATACCGATCTTCGTTCGTGACATGTTTTTCAAACAATCAGCAGGACTCACCTTTCACTATATCTCAGTCAAAGAGGCAAGCGAGATGGCAAAGGTACCTGAAGACGTTATCTCCGGAAGAGTATAGTTCATTCTCCACTACTTGTTGATATCTTCTGACCTGAGTCTCCCAGTTGATCGATCAATCCGCGGTGGGATATATCGGGAAAGTTGAAGACGTAGCAAATGCTGTGTCCTTCCTCGCGTCAAAAGACTCTCATTTCATAACCGGTACGATCTATTAACTGCTATCCTCCAATACTCCATGTTAATATACCATGCACATAGGTCAAGGAGTAAGTTCTTGTTCGGTTCATGATCGTTCCTTCGTTGACTTAACGGTGCAAGCTGGGTGTGGATGGTGGACTACACTTTTCTTAAACGGTATTGGACTATATACTCGATCGGAATCTTGTGTCCTCGACTTTCTACGATGTAACACTAGGTCAAAGAGAGAGCGTCAGATAAGTACAATTGTGTGGTATCCGAAGACCTGCGTTCGCAACATTTGTGAGGCACTGATGATCAAAAGGATATCAGAAGTACTAGTCTTCATCCACGGGGTCCTCCGCGCTGCATTTATCCCGTATCTCAGTTACTCCTGATCTCTTCACATGGCGACCCACGTTGATCACTATTCCTTCCACGTCAAGATAAGTTTTGTTTTAGCTGCTTTTGGCTGTGGCGAAATTCGGACTACAGTGCATGCCATGATGCGCTATCTAGGCTACCAGGCAACGAACCTAGCTATTATGTGTCTGTCCTTTTAACTCAATATCTGTGATTCTCGTCATCGTGATGAGTTCTATATGATCATACCCTGGGTTCTTAATGCAACTGAGTATGATGATCAACCTGAGTCCATACGTCAGGGGCGTATGTGGACAGGAGCCGAAATGAAGACTATTGGGTAGAACTAATGAGGAGAATCGGCTCGGATTGCCGACAATTGGTATAAGATTGCATTCCACAGGCACTTTCTGTTGATCTCCCACCCTAATATCTCACCTTGAACTAACATGTCTTCGCTCGGTGTTGCTCTTGTAACTGGCGCTGCCAGGGGAATCGGTCGTGCTGTTGCGCTTCGACTGGCGAAGGACGGGTTTCATGTCGGTATAAACGACCTGCCTACTTCTCGAGAGGGGCTGGAATCACTCAAGGGACAGATAGAGGGTATGGGAAGGAAGTCCACCATTGCAGTGGGAGATGTCTCGGTCAAGGATAATGTAGAGCATATGGTCTCGACCGTTGTCGAGGATCTTGGGCGTCTTGACGTTGTGAGTGGTTTCAATCCCGCATACAACCTGGGATCATCCTGTTGATTTGGAACCAATTGGTCTAGATGGTGGCAAACGCAGGGATAGCGCCAGTAGATCTTCTGACTGAAAGTTTGTAAAATTTATCTCTTTATTACGATATACTCAATCTAGAAACTAGCTGAAGTCGAGGACTGGGATAAGACGTTCGCAGTGAATGCACGGGGTGTCTTCTTATGTTACAAGTACGCGGCATTGCAGATGATCAAACAAGGTCAAGGTGGGAGAATCATTGGAGCTTCCTCTTTTGCTGGGAAACAAGGTGATTTCTCATGCGCCCCTTTCTTGTACGGATCTGAACGGAGGTCCGCAGGAATACCGGGTGCAGGGGCCTACAGTGCTGCTAAATTTGCAGTTCGCGGACTCACCCAAGCAGCCGGTATGGTTGACACTTTTCTTTTATCTACCCAGCGCTCAACTTCATCCCTAGCTGCTGAATTGGGTCGGCATAGAATTACCGTAAATTCGTATTGCCCGGGTGGGATAATTCTCCCTTGTTTCTCCAGATACATATTTACTTGCTCTGTTAACAAGGGGTTATTGATACCGATCTGAGTTAGTGACACGTTTTTCAAAAAAAAAGGTCAAGACTCACCTTCCAAAAATCATCCAGTCAAGGAGGTAAGCGAGAGATCAAACATCCCTCCAGAGGATTACGCTGCACAAGTATAGTCGTCATTATCTAGGGGTTCTTGACAAATTCTCACCGCTTCTGATTAGTTTGTCGATCGGTCTGTGGTTGGATATATCGGGAAAGGTGAAGACATAGCAAATGTCGTGTCTTTCCTCGCGTCAAAAGATGCCCATTTCATAACCGGTACGCTCTTTTAACTCTTATTTGACAATAATCCATGTTGATGTACCGTACGCATAGGCCAAGGGGTAAGTTCTTGTCCTTTAGATAATCGTTCCTTCATTGACTAGGTGCAAGCTGAGTGTTGATGGTGGACTACACTTCTCTTGATCAGTATCGCGGACAATGTCTTCCACGATGCAATCTTGTATGTTCGACTTTATGCTATGTAACAGTAGGTCAAAGAACCGAGGTTCGTGGTATCTGAAGATCTGTGCTCGAATCAATCACAACCGACTTTAATATAAACATTTTCGGACCACATGTACACAAGTAAAAATCGGATATAGTTCAAATGGAGAACATCAGAGAACAACGATTACAGAAAGATCCATCTTCAAAGCGCTTGCTTTGACTGGGATGCGCGATGTATCACCCTCATGCGATGCCAGTGGAAGATCGACTGCTCAAGTGTTCTAAACACCAGTGGAAATGTGTGAGTTGACCATGTTACTCGATTTGTAGGTCACAAGACATTCAATTTATCTCGGAGACTAGTATACTTATAAGAATCACACGGCCAGAATTCGCCTTCTCACAACCATGTCCTCACTCGGTGTTGCACTTGTAACTGGCGCTGCCAGGGGAATTGGTCGTGCTGTCGCGCTTCAATTGGCAAAGGACGGCTTTGACGTCGGCATAAACGACCTATCTACTTCTCGAGAGGGGCTGGAATTACTGAAGGTACAAATAGAGGGTATGGGAAGGAAGTCCACCATCGCAATAAGTGATGTTTCTATCGAGGCCAATGTGAAGAATATGGTCTCGGCCGTTGTCGAGGACCTTGGGCGACTTGATGTTGTGAGTGATCACAATGACGAATACCGTGATAGCCTGGCATATGTTGTTAATATTCATTCAATTGATATAGATGGTAGCCAACGCAGGGATAGGTCTATTACAACCTTTCACCGAAAGTTCGTAGCATTCAACTTTTTATAGCGGATGGCGATGGGCTCAATGATCTGGACTAGCTGAAGTCGAGGAATGGGATAATATCTTTGCAGTTAATGCACGGGGTGTCTTCTTATGTTACAAATACGCGGCATTGCAGATGATCAAACAGGGTCAAGGCGGGAGAATCATTGGAGCTTCCTCTTTGGCCGGTAAACAAGGTAATTTCTCATTCAAGCCTTCCTTCTATGGGTATGAACTAAGGTCCGCAGGACCACCGTACAGATGGGCCTATAGTGCTAGTAAATTCGCAGTTCGTGGACTCACTCAAGCAGCCGGTGTGTTTAGCGCTTTCTTTTTATCTACCCATCACTCAAATTTCATCACCAGCTGCTGAGTTGGGGCGTCATGGGATTACCGTAAATTCGTATTGCCCAGGTAAGATAATCTCTACCTAGTTTCCTCAGATACATGGTTACTGACTCTGTTACCAAGGGATTATTGATACCAATCTCCGTTAGTGATACGTTCTTAAGCAGTATAAGTATCATCAAAAATCAACTTCCAAAAACTTTCCAGTCAAGGAGGTAAGGGAACGTTCCAAGGTTTCTCTAGATGTCGTCCCCGAAAAGGTAATAATGGAATCATCCAGAGGTTGGTGACATCTTCTGAACTTGATTCTTTCAGTACGTCAATCAATCCGCGGTGGGGTATATCGGGAAAGTCGAAGATGTAGCAAATGTTGTGTCCTTCCTCGCGTCGAAAGATTCCCATTTTATTACTGGTGCGATGCGTTCACTGCTGTCCAACAATACTCCATGTTGATGTACCCGTGCACAATGCACATAGGTCAAGGTGTAAGGTCTTTCTCTCTTGATCATTGTTCTTTCATCGATTAGCTGCAAGCTGAGCGTTGATGGTGGCCTACACTTTTCTTAATTGGTATTGGAATGTCTTTACCAATGGAATTCGGTGCGTCCCGACTAGATCAAGCCGGGTGGTATGGCTCAAAGAGCGAATATCGTTTGTCACCAGTTGTATGGATATTGAGTAGCCATTCAAACGGCAACTTCTTCAACACCTGTGATCACTATTACTAGGCCTCTCACAACTAAGACAAATTTCGTATCTTACACAGCACCTACTTCTCAACCAATTTTTTCTGCTTTCGGCGCTAGATCTGGATCGCCCTGGTGCAGTGGATTCCGTGGGATAATTGTGGACCTCACTCAGGCTGCAAACTCTGAGCATGACCCTTGTGAAACCATACCTCCCGTTTTAGATCCCAGCTTCAAGTTACACGTACAAGGAGGTATAGCTCAAATGGAGAGCATCAGCATCAGATATTCATGACTCCAAAGTCACATAAGCATCTGAGATCTGAATCCCCGCGTTCGAAGCGCGGTACTTCTACTTATCAAGTCTAATGCGCTTTTTCTTCCTTTAATCAAACACCAAAACGCATGTAAACTCGCAAGTAAGATGAGTAATTAATACACAGGGGTATATTGAACGCAATGGGAGTATGACGAACCGTGATCAAGCCATGGCATGTCTCTACAAAAGATCGTGTTAGGTCATAACCCATTTGTTCCATTTCACCGTTTGTACACTACTGTACTGTCCGGCGAGCAAAGCATCGAAGGGGGATATGGATCAACAAAGAGCATCAGATATCCATAAACGTCTTTGTCAGTGCATATGTGCATATTCAAAGCAACTGAAGATCCGCGTTCGAAAGATCCGACTAACATGCACGATGACAAAGGTCAGATAGAGGTACGGGAGGTAAAAATACGATCCATATGCGTGTCAAATTCTAGTGGGCTCGTGAAGAATGGGAAGGTGAGATAGGATGTCAATGAAGGAACAGGTCAAAGGGTGCAAGAAAGAATGTATTGACAAGGGGAAGGAAAACTTTGACGCGAAGGTCGGAACCGCAAAGAGGAACCTGTGTCTAATTCGGGATCTGCAAGATGAAAAGTCAGCAAAGCGCAACAAAGGGGCGAAGACAGCCTCCTACCCAGGCGTTGTTTCGAGGTTGAAGGAGGAGTATTTGAAAAAAGAATAATTACAAGTCAGTAATCTAAAATAGGTATATTGATCCGAGAATACACCGACAACTTTATTTCCTTCAACCTCTCTACAACGCCTGGCACAAAACATCTACAAACAATGTCAGCCACCGTGATCATCGTCACATCAATCACGGATATTCCTGCCGCCATCAGTGCCGAGTGATTGTGTAGTGCACATGCAGCAAGACTTGCGCCAAACTTGCGCAAGACCTTCGTGTTGAAGGCTGTCATTGATGTCAACATTGTGCTTGATCTTCTGGAGATGTTCCGTGAGAGCAGAGAGCAATGTAGTGGCATTGTGGCTGAGGTCTTGGACAAGAGTGAGTATCATCATGGAAGGATCGATCCGATAGAAGGTGAATAAGGAAGTCAGATATGGATATCTTCTGAGCCTTGAATGAGTCAAGGATACAAGTGGAGATCCATGCGATAACAAAAACACGAAGGTCTAAGGTTCGTGATATTTCGCCTACCTAGCCTATCTGGTCTCTTCGGGGGCGGGAGTTAGAGTCTCCCTCTCATCATGTATAGGTATCGGTGTATTTTTCCTCACGCTCGCCTCAACACGCCAGGCACAAATGCGCAGCTGAGTTTTACTCTCATTCCACATGCCACATCTGTGGCCGTTGGCAACGGCGTCCACTTTGGGCATCATTTCCAACCAGCCAGCAAAACCTTAAGCTCGCTTGTCCATCTCGCGGGAACTCCGTGTCAGAGAGGAGGGATTCTCTAATTTTAGAAACGTGAGTCAATCATACAACCCCCACGGTTTGCGTGGTCAATAATCATGTGCTGAGGCATCTCAGAATGGACAGACTACTCTTCCTTGACGATGCATGGATCGTGAGGATGTGGGCAGGCCGCAAATGGCCCAAATGAATTGAAATGTAACCTATATATCCCATCCATTGGCCACAATCTTGGGTGGTGCATTGCTCCGTATTCTGATGAACTTTACCAGAAACATACGATAATGAAGAGTCACAACGTCATTCACTGATATACATACTAATGAATCTTGCACTAACGAATTGTCAACAAATGGCAGGCGTGCTAGAGAAATGGTATCAATCAAAGGGAAGCAACATACCTGCATACCTGCACAAGGACAGAAGGTGCAAAAAACCGCGAGACGGCGAAATCTGGGATTATTCAAGTGCGTAGAGGAGCACCGTATATGATATCTCTTGGATAATGGGGTTTCTGGCAGTGGTGTGCATAGCAGTTGATTAGATACAGGCTCAACGCAAACAAAATTGGCTTCGTCAAGTTTCAGAGGAGCTCCGTAAGGATAATTCGGCCAAGATCAAGCGAGCTTTGATGCTCATTCTTGACGGTCTTCAACTTATTGTCAGATGATATGTAAGGCCTTCAAAAATTGTAAAATAGTCTTTGCTAATACAGCTATAGGTCGTGCACTTGATGATCAGTCCATTGTCGACAATTTTGTTAGCCTACACAAGGACTTACGGGCTCTCAAGCTCTCAGAGGCAGCAGTCAATGCTCTCCTCAACGCATGTAGTGTTTCGTGGACTCCAGGAGCATATTCGAACCATCCTCAAAGATTTACCAACTGATGTGAATCCAAGAATCAAAGCAGGGCTTTTTGCAGCGCACCAGAAGCTTAGAGAATATTTATCGTTTCAATCAGTCCCCATTTTATACTTGGGCTGCCTGTAAGTCATGATATCTTCTTTATAACTGACATATCCAAACAATCTGCTGATGTGTTGTATTTAGTACTTGACCCTCGTATTATGTACGAGGGCTTGAAAGAGGAGTATTCCAACGATGAAGACCACTCCGCATATCTTGAAGATTCTAAGAAAGAATTACACGACTACTATCAGGTTAATTATACACGCCATTCAAAAACCCCACCCCAAACTCTATCTCAGATCTCGTCAAACAAGTTTAGCTTTACGGCGCGCTACCAGAATAAGAGCCGGCAGCTTCTGAATGAACTTGAAGATTATTTTAAACTTAGTCCGGAGTCTTTCGACACTTGTGATCCTCTCAAGTGGTGGTTTCATAGGCGTGCTCAATATCCCAATTGGCAATCTTTATTGTCTCGCGCGGGATATACTAGCAATTCCCGGTCAGCATATTATGTTGCCACTCTCTCTTTATATTAACATGTTCTTAGGGTTTGCCGTTGCTGTTGAGCGTATATTTTCGGGGGGACGCGATACAATTTAACTCCGTCGTGCAAGTTTGAACCCTACTACTATCCGAACCCTCATGATAGTGAAACAGAGGCTTAAATTAGCTCGATATACTCCGGATACAGTATAAATAGAATGTATTAGAGGTATTTTACGGTTTACGGCGTAAAACCACCGTGCCGTACCATTGAAGGTTTGAATTTTTATTACACGGCACGGTTTACGGCTGCCGTAACCGTTTTTCCACCGTGTCCTTACGGCCGTGTGCCGTAAACGGACGGTGTCCACCCCTAGTACTACTACTACTACTACTACTACTATCATAGAGCGGATGATTAGGATGATCAGGGCTTGGAGATCCTAATGGTCAAGGCTTATCCTTCCAGCATCCGAACCTCTTCAGATTGCTAGGTCAACGCTTTGAGTCCTAGTATGCTAGGATAGACTCGGACTGTCCGGACAGATCTCCGAGTTATGTGCAAGTCCAGGGTCCTTCTTGGGCCATCTCCGAATCCATGCCGCATGGAACATTCGAGAAATACACAGTAAGGAGGTATAGCTTATATAAGCATGATACTGTGCCAACTGTAAACAGGTTATGGCAGATAGCAATTTCCCACGGTACCAGTCATGTGGTAGGTCAACCACGAGCCTCACTTGCTCTTTATCCTTCGAACAACACGCATCAAACAGTGAGTTTTCCCTTTCACCTTCTATTCACAAGTGCTTAGAACTCAAATATATAGAGCCCCACTGCTCAGTTCGATCATGTCTTTTTTAGGTAAGTCGTCCAATATACTTGCTCTTGTCTTTATGACACGTATCTCTGAGGCGCCTGATTACATGGTTAACAGCGCTTAAAAAGTTCTTCCTCTGTTCCAGCATCTACATCCCACTGTTAAGACAACTCAAGAGACTTTTTGGGATGTCATCTCCTGATACCTTCAAGTTTGAATTTTATCGCGCCCAGGATGTACTGCCTCTCGGCTGGTATGTGGACTTGATGCAAAAGTCATATCCTTCCGTGGAGGTTGCATATGGATGCATCATTATTTGGATCTATGCATTCAAATCTGTCACTGCACCCGAGCACGAGTACCTCGTGATGCGATTTGAAAGAGGGGGAGAGAGATATTATGCACGTTTTGCAAGAGGTAATTGCCATCCAACCAATCATGCCCTATCTCCAACATTCCTCCCAACTAACTTTGCAACTACAGAAACCAACTCGAGCGACCCATTTGCAACTACAGAAACCAACTCGAGCGACTCATTTGCAACTACAGAAACCAACTCGAGCGTCCCAAATGTCAAAGTATCATTCTCAAAATCCTGCCCCTGCAAAGCATCCGATAACTGGATTTGGAAGTGTAAAGTTTCACAGGAATATCCTCTTCCCTACTTTATCGCAGTTCTGGTTGCCCGAGCAGTTCTCATGACCATGGAAGAGAACTGCCTGTTTGAGGACAACTGCTTCGCCTCTCTATTCAAGGATGTTCTCGAGATGTATGACTCAGATGGCAATTCCAAAAGTCAGCTAGAACTTGAAGACAAAAAAGGAAGCCGCTTCAAATTCTTGACACGTGCCAAAAGCGATAATAGACACGAGTATGCTGGTAAGGCCTATGAAACGTTCAAAGATCTTGTTCCCGAATTTGAGGACTTGGTGAGTGCATTTAGAGTTGTGTGGAAGCTAGACTACTAACTGTATCTAACTCACCAGTTGCCATATCGTCCCAAGATGGTATTGAGGCGGGTTCGGAGAGAACGAGATCAGGCTGAGAGAGAACGAGATCAGGCTAAGAGAAAACGAGATCAGGCTGAGAGAGAACGAGATCAGCTGCAAGCGGAATTCGCTCAGCTGGAAGCGGGATTGGCTCAGCTGCGAGCGGAATTCGATCAATTAAGAGCTATGTGTGGACGTTCTTGAGATCAAATGGTGTACTCTCTCTTGCTTAAGTTGCATTCGTTGTATTTCCTTGCTATAATGTATGCTTTGTAACCGCGACATATCACTAGGACTCGTTTTCTATCATTTACTACTTTTTGATCAATGTACATTATTTCCGCATGGCAAGGATTCCGCAAATGTGTTCTTTGGTGGTTGCTGTCCTGCTGTGGGTGATTCTGATAATCAACAAGCCACATGCTTCGCTCGAATGTGCATTGATAGACTTGATTAAATAAACTCGCAATAGTATACGGAGGAAGCGCTGAATACTTATGCTAGCCTATGGGTCTTTTAGCTCCAGACCTGCCACCCGTTGTCGTTACATAGAACTTCTGGTAACTCTTTCTCCTCCAGGACTGCCAAATTGCCTTACATGTCTGCCGAGGCTGAATATCGACGCCGGTAACATTATACCAAATAGTCACGATGCTTCTCGCGCATGCTCGTTCCTTCCCATCGCGTGAGCGTGGCCCTAGACACAATAAGAAAGAACCGACCATATGAATGTGGTTAAAGCATAATACTTATCCATGCATTGCCTAGCAAGTCAATTACAAGGGATGAATTGAAATATCCTGGGCCAGAGAGAGCACGCATGCATCTTGACTTTGCAAATTCTTTATCCCGAGCTAGTTTTATCGTGCTACACGATGGGTCGCTGAACCGAGCAGACTGTGCCCTAGAGAGGTTCAAAATACATGGTTGAATATCAATCTAGAGGTACAGGAGGGCCTGAAGCACAATCAGTGTACGCGTCAGATTTTAGTTGGGCTCGTAGGATGGTGGATGGTTGAGAATCAAGACATCCTATAGACGAGTGAGGTTGCAAGGAAATAGAAAGCGTTCAGATCAATGGGTCCAGGTGGGGGAGCGGACGGATATATCGAGAAGAGAAAGAAAACCCGGAGATTTAAATCGAGAAAAGGAACCTACGTATATGTCTACTGATTTACAATCTGCAAGGTAGAAAGTCAGCAATAGAAGGAGAACAAAGTGGGTAAAGGAGGGAGGGTAAAGGATTGAGAACGACAAAGAAAACGAACCTTTACAATTCTAGGCATCTCAGTTTCGCAATAACTGCCCTTCCCACCGCCTCCATCGTCCTGGATGATCGCTCCATTTGGCCGCATTGACCCCTTCTCACCCTGCGCTTAATGTATAGTTTAGATGGCCAGGACACCTATAGTCGGGCTCATTGCGAATGTAGGATGTGTCAGGGATGCAGGTGTCAGAGGATTGTACACTTCCGACTGGTACTAGGTATGGTACTGTGCATGCGCGTGGTGAGTCAACGTACTGTCCGATTCTAGCACCCCTGATCAGCCGCTGGTCACTCTTTCATCACTCGACGCGTCGTACATCCGCATTCAATTCCGCACCCATTTTCATCGTAGAGGGCGGAGAGACGGGGGTTTTGTAGGTCACTTGGTTGAACTCCACCCTGACAATGAAGGGTATGAAGGAGGCCAGAAGTGATAAACGTGGTGGTGTGCGACAGGAATTGGTAAATATCTCTTGCGGATGAAAATGTTAATCTGATGGGGAGGGAGGGAGGAAGGCGGGAAGGTGGAAAGGTAGATGACGAAGACGTACCATACCCTTCAGAAGATCCAACCCGTTTGGCGGTCCTCATCCTCGCAACACCACTCGTACACACCACGCGGAGAACAAGGAGATATCTCTATACATCCCTCCAGGTCCATCGAAGCATCGGCTACCGATCACATGTCCCATGACTTGATGAGTTGCTGTCCACCTCAGGCATTTTACCGATGGTAGATCATGGAGACAGACAAGAGCGGGGGCTTGGGTAATTACCTCTTCAGCAAGTAATTCGCGCGGCAGCGACAGAATGGTGTTGAGCAATGAGGCCACGATTGATAGATGCACGGCGAGGATACTTGTGTTTAACAAGATCTACTAGGGATGCAGATCTTAGTCGGATACGACAATGAGCGGGGGGAGGAATGATTAATGAGGCCTGAGGCCTGAGGTGGGAGGAATGTGGGAACGGAGACACCAAAGACGTACCTTTCAAGAGATTGAATCTGTCTGCGTCAATCCCAAGGAATCCAGCAGTCTCAGCATAGCAACCAAGAAAACTGAATAGCGCCAAAACTCCTCCAACCGAGCGATACTACTAGTGGTAAATCGATCCGTAACCACGACCATCCGAAGTTTGGGGGTACGAATCGAAGTCGTCGAGTTGTGTTTGTTAAAAGATGTGGGCAAAATCTTGAACAAACAGAGATTAGATTCTGATCATCCTTCGAACTTGTGCAAACTTATCTTCCGCTACTTATGTGTAGCTTCTGACTCTGTACTTTGAAATTTGTCCATTTCAGTCTCTTGGAGATTTTCTGGTTCTTTCAAATTTGGAGAGAGTCATAATTTGGTAAGCTTGCATCGTCCAGTAACATATCTTACAGAATTTGCTCCGATTTTCTCCGACTTTCTTACTTGGTGCACTGGATCTCTGGATCTTTGGACAGGAGGACTCATCCATGATGAAACGCCAGCTCTAGATAATTCAGATAACTTTGCTTTCCCTGTGGGAAGCACATCATGGACGACTAACATCTGGAGAAAGATCGGATGAAACTCCGTTGCCAAACTCCAGAAATAAGTCCCTGAATTTAAGCATGTTCTGATACCAATAGAGAAAGTAAGATAATGGACAAGGCCGGAGGACGTGCGTAGAAAAAATCCCAAATATTCAAGAGAAGATACGAAGATGCGTCATACAACCATTACTTCTCAACGGTGGCGCGCGTAGACAATATCATCTTCGCGGTAACAGTCGTTCAATTGCTACAAGTTCATTTTGTGTATGGGACAAGTCGGAAAGGAAAAAGATAATAATTGATCTATGTAGGAATTGGATTTTTGATGATGGTTCTCCCATGGCATGACCTCATTAATCTAATCATTTGTTACTCACTTTACTTCCCACCATGCACTTCTCCAGATACTTCAATTGCAAGTTTTTAAAAACGAAGCTACCTCCTCATACTCACGCCGCACGACCCCCAAACCCTAAGGTCCACCAACGCTCGCGCCTGGAGGGGGTGACCTTCGGGACAATAATAATTTGTACAGCGTGTGAGTACTTGTCGTTACTATTCAAGACCTCCCTCTCTGAATGCCTCGCTCCTTTACCCCAGTTCTTGTCTACGAGTGGTATGGCTTCCTACCTCCTTCGCGACACGTCATAAACTATCATATAAACATGGTATCATAATGTATAACGATGAGCATAGAGTGAGAGTGAGTAGAAATAAAACGGCTAAGACAATCCTCCCAAACAAGTCTATCTCGGCTCGAAACCGTACTTGTAGTCGTCTTGCCCAAACACAGGATCATCCTCGTTGAGAGGGACAAATTTCCACGTCTTGTGAACCTCGCTTAATATTTGGAAAGCTTCCTCTAACGGAGGATCATCAGGTTCTATATCCCATTCCCCGCCGAAGGTCTCCCGGAGGACATCCTCTACGTCTTGAGGAACCGAAGGATATTCGCCGAAAAACCGACGATTTCTATGAGTAACGGGGGGGAGAACATCTGGGTAGCCGGAGAACGAACGTGAGCGACGCAATTGCTGTTTACGGAGGTAAGCCTGGGATTTGTTCTCGACGGGGATAGTTGGGAGGTGTTTGGAGGAGGAACGCCGGGGACGAGGAGAGGAGAGAGAAGTGGTGGGAGGTTGGAAAGACGGCTGTTTGGAGGTTGTTGATGAATGCGAACGAGAATTATTTCGTTCGCAAGTGGCTGAGGAGGATGACGAGGGCTTTTCTTTGGATTGGCGGTGGAGGAGATGAGTGACGGTCCTCCGGATGGCACTCCAGCCGCGCTGTCTTTGCTTCGTAGGAAGCTTGGGTAGATCTTTGAAACGGTTAGAGTCTATCTCCTGGGACCGTTGAAGAGTCTCGGGGCGCTGAGAATGAACCTGCTGGGAATGCACTGGCAGATGGCTAACCGGCGAGCGAACTGGAATGGGATTGCACGGCGTATCCATAGAGTACTTTGGAGTAGGACGACTGTGTGGCAGGACGTGCAAAGGACGGTGCCGAAGTGCATCTTCCAAAGTTAAGTTATCCGACCTTTCTCTTTGGGCCTTCGTCGTCAGCTTTGAGCGGGTGTGATCCTCTTTCTGTATCTTCGGTTTTGGCTGGGTTGTATGCGGTGGCATTCGTGTAGTGAGATGTGGTCGGGCAGTGTACTGATGCTTCTGGTATGGGTCTGGTTTGGACGGCATAGACATATCACAGGCGTTGCTCGTTGGGGCAGTGGAGGCGTCGGAAGAATATACTGAACTATGCGACGAAATCGAAGGGCTTATTCTTGGAGCGGAGGCGATTGATGGATTCTCTAACAGAGATTGAGCATCAAAATAAATCGCGGAGGGGTACATCGTAGGACGCACAAAGACTTTGAAAGAGAAGTGGTCAATTCACAACACGGAGGTCAGTGGTGCTTTAATACCAACTAATTGATCACATGCGTCATTCAGTGGATTCTTCCGGATACAAAGAGTGGCAGGCCAGCTAGTTGGCCATGTTGAAAAGAGACGGCGGAGCGGTGGTGGCCAGGTAGTATTTATAGACGATCATTGTTCGACGTGCCACTCCGCGAGGCCAGCCCCCGGCCCGGAAATATACTGAACAATGGTGTTCAACTCGGTATCAATAACAGAATTTCTGGAAATTTCTTGCGTCAATATCTCGCTGATATTTCCCTCGGCCTCGATGAAGGTGGTACTACTGACCTTCTCATGGTCAATGCTAGTCTTGGAGGTGAAGGTATCATGAGTACTCCGCCTGATGTCGGGAGGAGGAAACGAGGCAAAAGTGATCACAGTAGTAAATGTGGGGGGAGAAGTCTGCAACCGCACAATAAAGAAATTTTCAAAGGCTAGAGGGCCATGCATCTGAGCACCAGCCAAAGAGGGTACTCCTTTCAGAATCAGGAAGGATCCAGGTCAATTTTGGTACATCAATCACGAAACAGCGTAGCAAGTTTGGGCGCAGGAAAGATGTCTCTGTTGAGTGATGAATACGAATAATTGATGATCTCATGAAAAACCCCATGTTGATTTCAATCACGAGGAAAGAGTCAAACTGATACGGAACCTTTCGTTTGAAGGGTAGTGAATGCTTACATCGGTCTGAGACGTCCATTGTTCCAGAGGGAGAAATTCCACGAGCTTCCCAAAGGAAATTCCCAAGAAAATAGTTCGTGGTCATGAAAGGTGCTTCTGCCGAAAGAACCAGTCAAGAATTGGACTCCAAAGGTTGAGACAAGAGGAAAAGCAAGTTAAAACCCAAGAAATCCGTGGCGATATTGAGAGATATGTAAAAAAAACAGATCAACCGCCGTCGTAACAGTATTCACAGCCTGTGAGAACAGGAGACCACTGTCCAAGCGCTCAAAAGTAAGTAAGTAAGAGTCTAGAAATGTCAGAGTAGGGGTCAGGGAAAGTTGAATTCAACAAGGTACAATTTGTAGTATTACTAGTACGCGCCTTGACTGTTGCCCTTATCATCGATGCATCCCCCAATCTGCCTATCCAAGGACCAGTTGGCAGTCCTGACAGACCGTACTTGGCGGGAATTGAATTCAGAAATGGATTGTTGAAAACTGTGACCGTGAGAAATCTTTTTATCAGCCCAAAACACCCAAAATGACGCTCAACGAACTTCAGTTGCATCCCTCGCTCATAGGTCTTCTTCATCCAATATGTAAGTAAGTACCGTTTTCTTTCTTGAGAATGTAACGGTTGAAATAACATGGCGTGTGCTCAACTAGTGGCAGCTCTATAACTCAGTGCTATCGGTTCAAGTTCACTTTTGGCTTACCGAGTAGCAGCGTCTTTGTGGCGGCCTCATAATGCATATTGGGTCTAGATTGCCTAGACAAGAGTACAGTGCTCAAGGCAAGTGCTACCTTGTGTCTTCGAAGATATTGTCAACTGACTCACGCCATCGGTTCAAGATCTCCCTCTGTCCTGAACCGTTCTTGATATCCATGCTTTCATATCCTAATTTGACTGCTTCGAGCTGCACCTCATTGACTGTGCGTACTAGAAGGAAGGCGGAACACGTAGGATACGTAATGATATTGTTTAGAGGCATCGCGGAAGTTTGTATGTACGTCATTTTCAAAACTCACCTTGTGTCGTGTCGACTCCCGAAAACCATAGCTTTCTGTTGACAACGGATTCCGCGGTCTCTTTAATCCCTTTGTGGCGGAAGGGTCTTCTCGTAACTCCATGCATGCCTAATCAACGTTCAACGTTGGTTTCCGCGTCGGGCGTGACATCGTTGACATCGATCACAATCCATTCTGCCACGTCACCGACTTGTATCTTCCCTTTCAAGTTATTGCGGCGGCGGAGTGCTATCTCTCGTCTGAGCCGTTCAGCATGGACCTTAACCGTGACACGACTCAACGAGACTGGTGTAGAGGTACGAGTGTACTTATCCTTGTAATTGGAAATGGTAGGACTGATCATAGGGTGTATTTCTGACAGGCTACTCACAAGTAATGTAAAGCTGGCCACGTGCGTCATTTTACCTATTCCCGACGCCGCAGTGCTCGGAAGAGGGGAGAACCGTTGATATCCTGGCATGGATACTTCAGGCGAGCGACCACTATCCTTGTACATCCAGATGGCAATGGATACACATGTGTACTTGAATATAGTTGCGATACTTATACACATGTGTGGGTTGTCGGTTATCAGCTGACCCCTTCTTTCTTGAACAATTCAGAATTCTTCTGTCAGATCTCGATTCGGATGCAGTGGTGATAAGCGTGGAGATAGAGATCAAGAAGGTTGGCGGCCGTGATCGCCCTATATAAGTGCCAAACGACGATGCACGGTCCGGTCTTTAGTTCTTTCCTTTCACCATGGCGCCATATTTCATGAGGAACATTGTCCCACGGAGAGAGCAGCGTGCTCAAGCGCGTCCGTTGCTCGAAGTACTTCTCAGTCTCACCTGGGTGCAGTGGGCTCTGTTCTTCTCAGGGTATGTCTACACCCCGCCCTATCAATCCTCTTTGACTGACCGTGGCCTTATACAGATGGCTCGCGTGGACTTGCGATGCGATCGACTTTTTCAGTGTGTCTCTCAGCGTGTCACAGCTACAAACTCAGTTCAACAAGTCAACCCATACCATCGTTCGTCGTTCTTTGTTCTCTTCTGTTCAATCGCCAAAGTTTTACGTTGTAGACCACTGCTATAACCCTCACACTTTTGTTTCGATCCGTTGGTGCCGTATGTTCCCATATCCCTCACGACCAACCAATATTGAGAGATCGATGTTAAGGTCATCTTCGGTATCTTGTCCGACAGATTTGGCAGGAAATGGCCTTTGGTTGCAAATCTGGTCGTCATTTCCATCTTACAACTCGGCGGCGGCTTCGTCAATACGTTCAGTCAATTCTTGGCGTGTCGATCACTCTTCGGCATCGGGATGGGTGGGATCTGGGGTTTGGCTGCGTCTACTGCCCTCGAGAATCTCCCGGTGGAAGCTCGTGGCCTTGCCAGCGGAGTGCTGCAGCAAGGATACGCTGTCGGCTATCTCCTTGCGGCTTGCATCAACCTAAAGCTTGTTCCCGAAACCGCAGCAAAATGGCGTAGTCTTTTCTGGACTGGTGCCGGTATTTCACTGTTTTCAGGGGTTATAAGGGCGCTCCTTCCCGAGAGCGAGGTCTTTTTACGAGCAAAGGCAATCGAGAAAGCGAAAGGTACCTCGACTGGAAAGAAGACAAGGGTATTCATAAAGGAATCGGGGGCGATGCTTAGACGTCACTGGCTTCTTTGCATCTATGCAGTTCTGTTGATGACTGGTACGTTCTGTACCTCCCTGATGTATCTCAGCCGTTTCACTGGTACACACACGCAGGCTTCAACTTTCTATCTCACGGATCACAGGTATGTATCCAGCAGCCCCAATCATGGATGTCACGCAACTGACTTCTACTTCCTACCATAGGATCTCTATCCCACGTACCTTCACCAGTCCAAGAACTTCTCGGACCATAACGCTACCGTGGCTACAATCATTGGGAACTGCGTATGTGGTACTCCGTCTCCGTTTCACGTCACTTGACTCATCAATTTATAGGGAGCCATCGCGTAAGTCTATTTCTAGTTCCACCGACCCAACCCGGCGGTTGATCTTCTCGGTAAGGGGCGGCATAGTTGCCGGGTATGTAAGCCAGTATATCGGACGACGATTGACCATTGTGTATGTTTGGATCTTCTCACTTTTCTCAACCTTCACTGATACTTTGTACCCAGTATCTTCGTATGCATGATCGGTGGTAAGGATGCCATCCGCAACGTTTTCACCCAGCCCTGTCATGTGACGTACCTCCCTAGCTTTCATCCCGCTCTGGATCCTCCCGAGCTCCTTCAGTTCACTCTCCGCAGGTGCTTTCTGTATTCAATTCGGCGTTCAGGGTGCCTGGGGAGTTGTAAGCTCTGTCAAAGCTGTATATACATCTTTTCATCTGACTTAGTCATAGATCCCTATCCTTCTCGCAGAGATGTCCCCACCTGCGTTTCGGGCAACGTTTCCTGGTGTCGCGTACCAAGTGGGTAATGTATGTATCCGCCCTCATATTCTTCGTATCACGGCTTCTGATTGGTCACCATTTGCCTGTTGCAGATGGTTTCGTCCGCAGCATCTCAGATCGAAGCTAGTGCGTTATTTCTTTGGGTTGTACCTCGCATGGCCGGTAGACATGGTCTTCTGACTTGATCTTTCCTTCTGTTAGCCGGTGGAGATAATTTGAGGACAAATATCACCGTCAATGGTGAATTGAAGGATGTTCCGGATTATGCGACAGTAAGTTCACGTCTATTTCGTTGGAATTTGTTGGTCTCAGCTGGGATTCTTCGACAGGTACAAGGCATCTTGATTGGTGCTGTCGCGGCATTTGTGATTTTCATTACTATCATTGGACCGGAGTGCGTCTAGTCTAACCTTAGTACTTCTTAGAACCTTTTCTGACATTCTCACCTTCCATGTTCTCAGGAATCACGGGGCGCATTTCGAGAAGCACAAGACGGCTTTTGAAGAAGGTGCTGGCCGGGATGATGCGCTATTTGATGATGAGGTGTCACCAGAAACGAAAGAGCAACGGTCGTTGGATGAAAAGGACTTGAACGAACAATGAAAAGGGGGAGAAGGTCGCTTCATGTTGGTAATGTGTGAAGATTAGTTTATATTTGACTTTTTACGACATTTGCATGATACTGGTTTCGTTGACGTTTCTTGTCAGCTTAGCTCTGGCGCAGCGCAAAGGGTTGAAATTAGGTTAGTCGATGGATGTCTGAGGGTCACGTAACAAGGGAGTCGAGAACAAGTCGTCGAAGGTTGACAGTGGAATCTTCAGATTAGATTGCGATTAGATTCTGATCATCCTTGATCACCTTTGCAACCAATCGCAACCTTCAGGCTTCTGATCTACTTTTCAACCTGGTCCTTGTCAATGTCAGGGGTATATTACAATCATGCTTTCTTTGCTAGCGTTACGGCCAGCCCTTTCCGGCGCGTATCTGAAATCTCATTGTTCTGCACCCCTCGCGGTTCATCAATATGTCTCATATCACTTGCATATCACTACCTTTGCCTCCCTGCCCACTGAGGTCTCCAATCCCACTGTGCCCGAGGGCGTCATTGTCATAAATGGCATGATACCAACCCCGACAGCAATCCTTTACAATTTTCCACTTGGAGCCGCATGATCACTAGATCCTCTCACAGCCAAGACAAATCTCACGTATCTTAACTTGATCTAGTATCTCCTTGAACATGTCATTAACTAATGTGACGGTTTTAAAGCTTGAAGGATGAGGGTGAGAACTGGTATAAGAACCGCGCTCAGGGGATTCCCTCAAATCTCCATTTTGACTGACATGTCCTCACTCGGTGTCGCTCTTGTAACTGGCGCTGCTAGGGGAATTGGCCGTGCGATCGCGCTTCGATTGGCAAAGGATGGCTTCGACGTTGGCATAAATGACGTACCAGCTTCTCGAGAGGGGCTTGAATCGTTGAAGGTACAGATAGAGGGTATGGGAAGGAAGTCCACCATTGTCTTGGGCGATGTTTCCGTCCAGGCCAATGTGGAGAACATGGTTTCTATCGTTGTCAAAGACCTGGGACGTCTTGACGTTGTGGGTGATTCATCATGAATACCTCATCGTGTTGATCTCGATATCGTTGGTTTTAGATGGTGGCTAACGCTGGAATATTTATTCCTCAGCGCATCACCGAAGGTCTGTATGATTCAGCACATCGTAGTCGGGATGGAAATCTCAAGCCATAGTAGCCGAGGTTGAAGACTGGGATAAACTGTTCGCGGTCAACGTACGGGGTGTCTTCCTATGTTACAAGTACGCAGCACTCCAGATGATCAAGCAAGGCCAAGGCGGCAGAATGATCGCAGCTTCTTCTATGGTCGGAAGACGAGGTGATTTGACATTTGAGTCTCTTTGTTGTTAAATCTGAACCGAAGCCTGTCTCTGTAGGACAACCTGGTGCAGTAGGATATAGCGCTACCAAATTTGCAGTTCGCGGACTCACTCAAGCTGCCGGTGTGTTCAACACCTGTTTCGTCTCCCCGAGTAGGCGCTTAAATGTTATGACTAGCTTCGGAATTGGGCCGTCACGGAATTACTGTGAATTCCTATTGTCCGGGTAGGATAAATCTTTCACTGACGCTTCTAGAAATGTACTTACTCACTTGGTTAATAAGGTGTGATCAACACTGAACTTTGTCAGTTTCACATTTTAGGCAACGATCAATTGGTGATTCGAAAACCTTTCAGTCAGACAGTTCTCAACTATGTCAAAGCTATCCATAGAGGAGCTTTCTGAAAAGGTATAGTCACCGTGATTTCTGAATGGTCGTTTAAATCTTCTGAAATCTTCTGCTCAGTACGGTAATGAAACTGCGGTTGGTCATATCGGGGAAGCTGAAGATATTGCGAACGCTGTATCTTTCCTTGCGTCGAAAGACTCCCATTTCATAACTGGTACGATCTATTGCGTGCTTTCAAATAAGCTCATATCCTGAAATGTACCTTGTGCACAGGTCAAGGTGTAAGTCCTTGTTTCCCTTGACAATTATTCCTTCATTCAGTATGATTTAGTTGGGTGTTGACGGTGGGACGGTCTTTTCTTAATCGGAGCTGCGGCACCTACTCAGATGAAAAGGTGTATCTGACCCAGAAATGGATATAACACTAGCTCAAAGAACCGGATGTTTGACTTCCTTATGCATATGTATTCCATTATCAGTGCGAATACGGACAATAAATCATCCACGCATCCGGACGAGTTTGAACTCCGAGTCGTAGTGATAATATCTCCCCAATATAAAATTAGAACAGTTCCACAGTAGTAATTTGGTCATTTCGTCGCCCAAGTTTGTCCCACGTCCGTCGAGAAGCACGCCCGTACATTTAGAAAAGATTCAGTTGAGAGATGAAGCCAGTAGTGGCCAAATGAAGCACGAACGCGAGCATTCGTAGTTGAATTTGGGCTCAGAAAAGTAGGCTTTCAAGGAATAGCCCGACGTCCGATGAGACAATGCCCAGCGTGAGTCACTATTCGCGATTCAAAGAAAGAGTTTCTTTGCCACGTTCAGTAAGCACCAAGTGTCCATGTGTTTCAGAGGGAATACTTATCGTTCGAAGATTCATATGTGGAATTCGGCGTTGATAATCCGGGGCAGAAAAAGTTTTTTTTTGCCATCGCCCGAACGCCGTTCAGCACTCAGTCTCCCAGGAGTAGATTGGAGATAAGTACTGATACAAGTCCTTGAGCGCCGTCGTCGCAGAAATGTGAGAAAACGTGCATGTAGATTATCAAAGGTGCAGTACAAACTTACAGTGCTCTCATGAAATTGACAACCAGGTGGGTTCGATCTTTGTCATCAAGATGAACTTACGTGTCGCGTCGCGATCAATCTCACATTCATTCCTGGTTATAGTCTATTAGTTTAATAGAGGACTGTTTACTATTACTCTTGAAACCTCCAAGATACAATATCGACTTGTCACCGATCGCGAGATAGCAGAAACCTCCGTCTGGGAGCATAACTCGTTGAACAACTAGCACCAGTGATACGCCCGTCTCCATATGAGACAGGCAAAATATAAGGACAACGCACCCTAGATACCCTTTTCCGTGCTGAAAACTGTAAGCACGAAGTTGCCGAAACCTGTAGGCAATGGGGCGTACCTTGAAAAAGATAAAAACAATCACCAATGAGCCCAGAAAGCACAAAGCGAGCGACAGTCAACAGAAAGAAAAGACAACCAGACACAACGTCACGCATCGAATGCCGAGATGCCTGACGTGTGGCTGTGCCGGCTCGGCTCGGCTACGCATAGCCGATGCCAGGACAACCATAACGGGCGCCTATACCAAAAACCTCACCGAACGTTGGACCCCGCGGCGCACAACCCTCTCGAAGCTACTCACAACCCAGGCCCAGCCTCGAAGAACACCACCGTGACCCAAAAAGGACTCGAGTCGACGCCGAGGAGACAGAAACGACGGATTCGGAAGTACGGGTTGATATTAGGAATAATATCAACCCGCTCTCGATGACTCTAACCAATCGGGCTCGACGGTACCGGAATACCAAGCCCATGCACTCGATAACACGAGTCTCGCACGCCTGGTCCGTGCGCACGCGGAGGGGTATAAAAAGAGAAGGAAATGGGGGATTTGGAGCAAGCAGGACATTGCCTTACAGCTCGGAATCCCCAGGGAGCGGATTGCTTAGGCTGGACAGTGGTGTTTTGTTTCGGGTTTATAT
>JABAJX010019889.1:0-29145 GCA_018221735.1 Termitomyces sp. K1Aa | reverse complement strand
TACCAAAGGAAAACCTCCAACTGGATCATGTAAGCTCTGTTCAAGAAAATAGATTTCTTTTTCCGGAATATAATTTTGACCCACCCACCCTAGTATGTACTTATCAGAAGCCGTTCCGTATCTCCCGCCAAACGAGTCACATTTTTACCGAAACCAACCGATGCATGTACATAAATGAAGCAGCAGAAAAATGTACAGGGTACATATTCAAAACATGAAGTAGAGGCGAAGCCGATCCTTCAAAGTTCAAGTGCGTCAGTGTCTGTCTCTTACTATGGGGTACTTTAAGAAAAAGAGTGGTGTACCATGTGTAGGTGTGCGTGCAATCTGCGTCAGACGTCAATAAGTACGTAACTGCATATGGGCATGAGCGTGAATAACAAGCGGAGAGCGACCAACGGGGCTGATCAACAGCCTCCGGGCATGAGCTTGTTCTTCGGCCACTCCTGATGATAATCGTCTCGCCACGTTGTAAGGTTCGCATTTGTGTATGCCTCCGTGTACCTATGCATCAGAAGACAATCATAAGTCCCTGAATGCCAAAGAAGAGTATAAAATGCACATACGCATTGATATACGCAGCAGTAGGGTATTCTGGCGGGTCGCACCCAATTTTCTTCGCGTTTGCAGGTTGATAAACGCGTATCCAGTCTACGCGCATTGTCGCAGGAAGCTGAATATTCTCAAAATCGATATCTCCAAAGTTGAGCGAGAACCCAAGATTCGCTATGATGTACTGTGGGAGGTGATCAAGTCAATCAGCATAATAAAGGGGAAAAGAAGTAAGGAGAAAGCGCACCATAGGCTCCTGAGAGATGGGGCGCGGGCCGATCTCTGTTCGAGGATCCTGCGCCAGACCAGCCTGTAATATGGTCCATGTGACCTTGTTATTGCTGATCCATGTGATGTACGCATCATCAAATCTGGATATCAATCAATCATTCAAAACCTCGTCAACCATGATAAAATGAAGAGAACGGGCAAAGTGTACAAACCCAGGTTGATACTGAAACCCATACACGGAAAAGCAGCCTGTGCCACCCTCGTAGCATTCCTGGTTGGTGAAGGAAAGACCACTAGTTGTTTGTTGGAAGGCACCTGGTTGGTAGCTGATAAGTACCTCCCACTTCAAAGGAGAATACACGCACCGCCTTTAAATGGATTCAGGACAGTGTTGTCAGGATCGGGGATGATAAGGTTATCAGTAGTATCCCAGTCATATTGCGCCTACGGAGGTATCAGGTCGTTTAAGTCTTGCCAATACAGCATGAGAAATGCAGATATACATTGAAAGGCGCCCACTGTGCGGATTGTGATACCTGACCCTTCTGATCTGTAACGATAGCTTCGTAGAGATCAATCTCAGGCGCCGCCCGCCCGACGTATTGCCCGCTAGTCCGGACGGGTCCCGGATGTGACTCGCCTGCGCATGTGCAAGCAGCTATCGAGCTGTCAGGCTGTGACAGAGAAGAACGAGAAACCGTGGCATACATAGACGTTGGCCAGGGAGATAGGACTTGTCAAACCTGTTGGTTAGCGTAAGAACAGGGTAGCAGAGCGTGTCCACGTACGAGCTCATCGTTGTTTTTAGGATCACCATTCTCAACGGCAGCCAAGGGAGTTTGAGTGCCAGGGTACGTTTGATTTGGGAGCGTGCCGACGTCACAGGAGTCGTAAGAATATGGCCACTGGGTATTTGTCAAGGTCGTAGAGAATTATGAAACTCATATAACTCACCATACCCTCAAGACTTGCACCAAAACCAGCGCGGCCTTATGGAACTCTATTAAGAAAGAATAGAGGTAATTTCGAAGGGGAGAGCATACCCAAGTTACCCATGGTCCAACTTTTTACGGTCAAGTTTGAACATGAAAAGGGGACGACGTAAAATATGACTTACATAGCTGGCCAAAGACCACTTGACACAAACAATGTTAGTATCTGGCTAGAGCTGATAAAGAAAAGGAGCGTACGAGACAGTACTGTCACCAGGTAATGATACATTAGCTATCAGATGCAAAGCCGTCAGCAACCTGAGAAGGATATCATGGAAAGAGTGAGCACCCTCTATTATACCCCCCGTGAAGCAGAACTTATTCCTGGTACTCATTTAGTTCACGTTCTAAGATAAACGAGAGTAATCACCAGGTTTGAATCTATCGTTCAAAATCAGTGATTTTTGCTCTTGAGGACTGATACCACTTACCATGCCAGATTTATATGACAAGTTGTGGTTCTCCTCAGGATTGGCGCGCTCAAGCTTCAATTGCAAAAAGCCGTCTTTAGTTGTAGCTACAAACAGCATCATGTCAATGTTCGATCATCCTAAAATCAAACGTGTTCACCGCCAGAAGGATCATACCACTCCAAATCATTCTAAGATCAGGCACAGAGACATGTTAAGCATCTACCGCCAAGGTAGCGCCCATGGAACCAGAGTGAGTCTCACCGTCTGCCAATAATTTAGATCCACGGCCTCCCAATACGGGTCGTCACCCGGATAGAACGTACGTCCATCCGTGTTGAATTCGTCAGAGAAAACGAGAACCCAATCTTCGCCTTTCATGTAATCTGCCTTGGTATATACTTCCTTGGGCGTTTCAAGGTCTATTAAGCCCCAGTTCCCCGGGATGTCGGGGATCTGACCCGTCGCGTTGATCCCACCGAGATTGAAGCCTCCTTGTGTCGATTGTGTTTTCCCCAGGAAGTAGTAGGTGATGGGATAGCCTGAACATGTGTGCTCGAATTAGAGTAGATTGAAAAAAATAATCTTGTGAGAAGAGAAAGTTACCAATACTGCAAAGGGTGAAGTTGAGACGTGAGTGTAATGGAAAGTGTGAGGGGGGCGTACAAGAGGGCTAAGATACCAATAGCAAAGACAATGAGACATCCGACGTTAATAAGACCTCGCATTGAGAAAATGCTTCCACCATGATCGTCTTTATTCGATTCGGGATCATGCAGATCGTCGTCGTCTTCCGGAATGTCCAGTTGCACCCCCCATTGAGCAGGGGATACTGGAAGTGAATACTAGGTCCTTGACGTCAGCTAACCTGGTTGTAGGTGATTTCATAGGTATGTACCTTCTCTGAAAGAGATGTCTATGACTTGGTCAATATAAAAGGCACTATTCAAGATTCAGAGTTCAACACGCACAGGGTGCATATATTGGGGATTAGCGCCAGGACTATTCGAGACCAGACTAATGTGTGATGAGGCGGCTGATGACGCAGTAAAGCGATTGTATTTAGGTCGGGGCGGCGGCATTCGTGATAGATACTTGAGGTAGCGCAGTCAAAAGAAAGAAAGAGGCAACGTGGCCGTAGACAGAATACAGTAGACAGGAAAAAAAAAACAAGAGAAAGTAGAGGATTGATGGGTGGGGAGGGGTAGATGGGCAATGGGCTGGAGGTCCACGTGAACTGATATTGTTGCAGCGACAAAGGTTCTGTCAACTGTCGTCGCAGAAGAGATCACCATCATCAGACCTGATGGTTGGTCAAGTGGGAGTATTCAAGTTCCACAAGTATTCCCCAGAATCAGAAGAGCAGCACAAACATGCGATTTCGATCATGATTATGCTTGAACCTGTGAAAAGTTCTGGTTTTGACATGATGGCGGAAATCGAAGCTTTAAACCTTTTCTCGAAGCAGATATAACTAGAAGGTGCAGTGAAAACTCCTATTGCACTGTTCAGAGAGACTGTCTCGAAGACCTTCATTGAAGTTCAACTCGAATTCGATACGATTACCTTATCAAAAATGTGATCTACTCGTCCCCAGTAGCGCGCTTGCCATTGACGTAAAGACATACATCGAGCGCTGAAACACGTCCGATGTCGAGGGCAGTAAGTCGTTGTGAATTCGACTGTCTTTGAAGTGGAAGGAAAGAGAAAGAGAAAGAGGAAGTCAATCTACACCCGACTTCTAAATTCATTATGATCGCTTGCTCCAACCGAGTCTGACTGACCCGAGTTATGTACACCGGTTAAGTACTACATTATAGTACATATACGTACATACATATGTCCCATACTTATGTACCTGGTCGGCCCCTTGCAACGGCAAATTTACTATTTATGTTAGAAACGTAGGTACATTTGATGATGATCTTTCTTCTTTTACACAGACAGCTCAACCTTTTTACTCTGTTGAATCGCCTCCTGCAACTCCTTCGAAGCCAGCGCAGGCGTAACCCACTCCTTCAAGAAAGTGTCCACTTGTTCCGGAGCACGTCCAATGAAGCTCGATGGATCCAAGAGCGCGTCAAGCTGACCCTTGATCGGGTCAAAGTACGCGTCGCCACGAATGCGATCAATCAAATCGTTCTCAAGTCCAAGGTTTTTCACTTGATGTGCTGCCTCGTGCGACAAGACCTGTTCCGTGTGTTTATGAGTCGAAAGCGAGAAATCATGGAAAGAGAGTGAACTGACCCTGATATGTTCGTGCGCCTCTTGACGGTCACCGCCAGCTTTGACCATGGCCATGATGACATTTTCTGTTGCCATGAAGGGGAGCTCCTGCGAGATACGTTTTGCGATGACCTTGGGATACACTACCAATCCTTCTGAGACATTTTGAAGTGTCGACAATACGATGTCAGCGGTCAGGAACGCTTCAGGGAGCGTAATGCGGCGGTTTGCACTTTAGTGTTGTTCAGCAATCCAGTCAAATTATTATTCCAAACAGGATATATACCTATCATCGAGGGTGCGCTCGAACCACTGGACGCTAGACGTCATGAGGGCGTTCTGGTGGAGGACCATGAGGTGCCGAGAGAGACTGCATACGCGTTCGCAGCGCATAGGGTTCCTCTTGTACGCCATCGCGGAAGACCCAATCTGTGTGGACTCAAAGGGCTCTTCCATTTCCTACATAGCTCCCTCCATAAGTAGAAACTCGGGAAGTATAGACTTGTATCCACCTTCAGGTTGGCCAATAACCGGATGTCGGTCGCAATTTTGTGTGCGGTAGCACCAAGCGAGGCAAGCGGTGCAAGGACATCGATGTCGACTTTGCGCGAGTACGTCTGGGACGTAACCGGGTAGGCGTATGTGAACCCAGAGAGCTCCGTGACCATCTTATCGAGAGCCTCCACCTGTTAGAACGCACCAATTAGATCTCATACACCTTGAAGAAATAGAATTAGCGACACCTTTTGATGATCTCCATCGAACAATGCCAAAAAGCTAGCTTGGGTCCCTGTCGTCCCCTTGACGCCGCGGAATCCGAGATCATCGCGCGCGCGTTGGATGTTCCTAAGATCCCAGAGAAGCTCTTGGATCCATAGTGTCGCGCGCTTGCCGACAGTCGTAAGCTGTGCCGGCTGGAAGTGCGTGAATCCAAGTGTGGGAAGCGCACGAGTTTTTTCTGCGAATATAGAAAGGCGCGAGATGAGAACAGCAAGGGAGTTGATGAGGTATGTTAACCCGGTGCGCAGGAAGATTAAATCCGCATTGCTACAACCACAGATATTTGGTTAGGAGGACGATGATTAACGATTTAAAAAGATTGTGCGCACTCTGTCACGTAGCAAGACGTAGCTCCCAAGCTGTAAGGCGGGTTTTAGTGAGACACAGGTCGAAATTTAGAAAGAGATTGAAACACGCACTGGATAATTCCTGCGGCTGCAGGAGCGACAGTACCAAAAGTGTGAACATGGGCCATAACATCGTGGCGGCGTTTCTTCTCTTCCTGTGCTGCAGTCTCAAACTGCTCTGGGGTCAGATGCTACACCAAGTAGATACAGTCAAATCAATGGCCGACATGAAAATCTGAAAAGAAGGAACGCACAAGATTGGCTTTCATTTGTTCGATCGCCTCTTCAGACACAGGCAAGCCCAAATCGCGTTCCGCGATGGCGAGGTTAAGCCAAAGTACACGCCAAGTATAGAACCTGTTCTACAAGATGCAACAAGATGGATTTAAGTGAGATTGTTCAACAAGAACATGCAGAATATACGCACTGCAGGCGAGAAGAGATGAGCTATTTCTTTACTGGCATAACGGCTGCCAAAGACGCGAGATCAGGATCATGAATTGAACGCGATCGCAGGATCGCAACATGAGAAGTCAAACCTCGACAACGGAGTCGTATAGGTGTTAAATGCTTCCATTTGTAAAGGAAAACAGAGTAAACTGGAGTTCAGTTGGCCTCAGAAAGAGTGGAGACAGGAAACAAAATTTTGACTTTTTGGTACGGTATTTTTAATCTGAGGACAATTCGTTCACGTGATGTCTCGCGATCTCCACGTGAGTTGGACAACTGACGCGACGGGAGGTCGCAAGTAACTTGTAAGTAGTCGCCTGAGAGCACGTTCGGTCGCATAACCCGCACACCTTGACTTATCCACTATACTTTTCTCCTTCGTATCTAGATCACTAGTACTATTCCAGTGATTGTGAGGTATGTAGTATGTCTCACATGCTACATCTACCATGAGATTTTCTTCCCATGCATATTCGAAGTTTGAGATAAAAAATGACTAAAGTTTGCTGTAGCTAAGATAATACGTGGCTTGCATGTTTCCTGACAATAGACCCATTGGCGGTTCTAGGCTGATATGAGATAGCATACCTTGGAACATTAAGATCATTCTAGCTCACAACTTGTAAGGTGAAACCACTCTACCTTCTCGTTGTTCATTTGGGAGTTTTGAGCTGCTTACAAGTCACGTTGGCTCTCGAATGGTGCTGGCACTGAGTGGCTCGACTTGGGCCTCGAGAGCTTCTCTATTCAGTCAAGTATCTTCAACATAACTCTTTAGCCACAGGATACACGTGAAGTGAGAAGGTCCCGCTATGCCAAGACTTGATGTAGATCTGCGACTCAGAAGATAATTTCCTAGTAAGCAGGACTCTGCTCCCTCGAAATGCATCAAAATCACCCAGCATCGATATCGCGTGTATCTCTCGAATTCTTGGTAGGGTTCAACATTTGTGCAGCTAGAGGTTCATCTGACGGTGACTCCTGAGTGAAAGTTCTCGTGTTGGAATGCAATGTGATCACAAGGGTGGGTTCTCGTGGAGATTTTCAGACCCCATAGACGCCGAGGGATTCTAATATTGTCAGATACACGACGGAAGTGACAGAGAACTCGTTCCTGGGGATGTCGAGGGCAAGGAGTACTAGGACCAGTCTTTAGGAGCAAAGAGATATGTAATGAGTTTGTTTTCCGTGCAGAGACGAGAAAAAAATATGGTACGCATTGGACTTTGTATGCGTAGAGTAGACTTTGACCAGCTTTGACTGTAGTCTGCAAGCAAGTGAGACTCAAGTTCAAGTCACAAGCGCTGCAGTAACGACGGCACGTGGTGTGACAGATGACAAAGCGAAACCATTTTTTTTTTCAAAAACTCCTGTCCCTCAACTCAGCCTTTTACTAAAACTTAAGATTTCCTGGTAGATAGGACAAGATACTGTTGTTACACTGTACAAGACTAATGTCTACATGAAAAATACAAGCGGGGAACCATAAACAGATAGTACATATCCGATATAAGAAAATGAAAAACAAGTCCCTCCGATAGAATGTCAGGGGGGTTACGAAAAAGAGCCATGGATCAACGCATCCCAAGCACTTTTGGACTCCAGGGTCTCCAGGAATTTAGTTCTTGGCGTACCACACCCGGAACCACACCCGCTCCTGAGAGGAGGAGCAGGTCCACTCTCTGGAGCGCAGCGTGGTTTCGGTGCGTGGACTGTTGACGATCGAGCGCGCGGATCAGACTCGACGGCTGGCGGAGGTAGCGCTAAAACAGGGGGACACTCGTTCGTCGGCGATGCAGTCTGAGCACTGCTGCTGTGCGGCGAGTATGGTGCGGAGGACGGAACTGATCCAGGAGAACCTGAAGGCCACATGTGCTCCCTCGCGTGGTCCTAGATGACATGTTGCCGGAGATCAACATGTATCAGAAGGGTCTAACCAATTGATATACTTACGGAATGACCTAGCCGGGAGGGGGTATGAGGAAGATGAATACCTCGAGGGAAAAAATGATCAGGAGGATGAATTGGAGTTGTGTGCGGTGGTGGTGGCGGAAATCCAGGGGTGTTTGGAGCACCAAACGTTGAGGGGTGTGCAGGGCTTGCAGTCCCAGAAGAGGAGTGAGACGAAGGAGTGAAGGGGCGTCTCTTGAATCATAAGCAGCCGCAAAATCAACCATTCAAACATTTGGGAATAATAAAACGACGCACCGGTCCCAGGATGCTGCCTAGTGCAAGCCTCAGGTTTAATGTCTCCTTGTGTGGAAAATTTCGGTTGTGGGTTAAATCGTGCTCTGCCTGCCTCTCATGTGGCCCGTGTGGAAGTTCTGGTTGGTGATCCTGGATTCGAGACGGCTGTTATGGATTCTTGGGTTAGATATGCTGAGACTAGTGTCCTTGAGCGCACCATCGACGACGATGAGGAAGGGGCTAAGGAAGAAAAACAGTCTTATGCGGTCGTTGTAGTAGGAAACAAAGGTTTGCCACGTTGCTGTTGGCTGCACCCAGAGAAGTTGACGACAACACTAATGATAGTGTCAGCGTTCAACAAAGACATCATGTGCATAAGCGATATGTCATCTTCCAAATCGGGTAACCAAATACCCCCGCAATTTCCCCACACTTTCCCCAAACGACATTGTTCTGGATCGTGAGCGCAAACTTAGAGACAAATATGCGCGACTGGACATGTTTTCTACATTCAACGTTTAGAAGATAACATGTGCTCAAAAATTCGACACCCTTTCTTCCTTTCCACCGTGACGGAGTGGGGTTAAACTTCGGCTTGACCTGGTCATGAGCAGCGTTCGGATCATATCAGAAATGAAATAAAACCATACGAAACCCGGAGCACCTCTTCGCAGACGATCTCTCGTGATGAATATTGAGTTACGCCACACAAAGTCAAGTGACTGTATGGCCCCATTCTGGATTAACATATCGACTATCATCTGTTATAAGGTCTGCTACTGGAGACTAATTCTGGATTATGAAAAGTGGATAGGAAGGATCAAGTGTGTCATTTCGGCATTTCGGGACGCACAAAATAGATGAACGACTTGACCCGCATTGTAAGGGGTAACGTATCAATTCCGACATAGACACTGTGCCTATTCATTTTGGAAAACAAAAAAACCTTACTACCAGTGTTGTAGATTCCTCATTCAATCCGAATCCTTCCCTTACTTCACAGTAACAGAGAAAAATAGTCTCCTCAACGTGGAAAGTATTACAGGCCTACGTGAGAAGATCAGAACCAGAAATATCAGCCAACGATTTGTCCACGAGTGATAAGTATCAAAGATATCGATAAAGACTGATAAAGTGCACCACAGCCCTACCATTAATCGAAAAGGGAGAAATATGATGGGCAATTGGTTATCAGATGGGCCAATGTAATAGGTGGAGCTGGCTGTGCAGAATCCCACATCTTGGATGGTGGCCACTGATCCCCAAGCGTACGAACTCCGGATTCGACCCTCAAGACGAATCCCGGTCGTAACCTACAAGCGCGGAGAGAAGATCTTGTGGAGTGGGCTTTGGTGGCGCGACATGCACATGGATTTGGAGCTCATTGCGGAGGAATGCTGCGGTGACCGATCCGATAGCAGCAACTCTCGGCGTGGAGACCGAAGGTTCTGTAAGAGGATTTATAGACTCAAAATTGAAGTGATCTCCTAAGATTGGTGCTACGAACTCAGCGGCGGAAGGAGCAAAGTGGACGATCCACCACCGGTGAAATGCTAATGTGTGATGCCTTAGAAAACAAAATTAAAGAACGTGAAGAAAGTTCACTAAACTTGTATTAGCTTGGGTTAGAGCTTGTTCCAGGTCGCTCTCGAAAGTTCGTGAACCTTGTGTCTCGTAGACTTTCAAGGAATGGAGCTCTATGCCTACCTCCTGGAGCATCGATGGAAGTGTATCGCGATTTTTGTCTCCAGTGAGGTACAAAAGACGTTTTGGTTTCACATGCAGTTCCCGGATGAATTGAGCAAGGCGTTCACCAGTTCCTGACGATTCACCACAAATAACCTCAGGAGTGTATGGAGTTTGTCCATACGCTTGACGCACTTCAGCCAGGGCCGACGCGGTAGCTTGTCCAATGACATAGAATGGAGTTGTTGACCAGCTATCTGCGAGCACCAGGGCATGAGGTAGATTTTTGGAATGGGGAAGGACCGACCTTCACCTACCCCCATTGATGAATCTATTAGGAGGTCGCCCGCGGCGTATTTCCAGACCTCACACGCCCGGGCACTCGTAATAATGACCCCATCGAGATCATCCACTCTAGGGCCATGTCTTATGATGTCCTTGAGGGTCGGGAGATTCGTTGAATTGGTCTCGAGAACAGGCACCGAGATCGCATGATACCCTGCCTTTGCAAAAGTCGTTTGGTACCGATCTTCCTGTCCATGAGAAGGAGCTCTGAGAAGTAGAACATTCGCCATATTGTTCAAATTCTGATTTGGACACCGACGTCTTTGAAACCGTCAGCTCCTCGCGGGTTTGCTGATGACAACTCTTTGGAAATGATTGGGAAATGAAGGAGTTTGCTGAAGGGGTTTGTTTGGCACCGACAGTGAGGCCAAGCACAAGGTTTCCGGTATACCGGCTCCAATTTCCGAAGCCGTTTCTCCGAAAAACAGTTCACCACTTTTTCCTAATCATGGTCCAGAAGGAAAAGCCTCTTCACTCGCTGTAAGTAAGTTATAATTATCCTTCCGACATGCCTCGATCTAATAGCTGAGATTAGGTTCGCTGGTGCGACAGCTGGAGCGGTTGAAGCGTAAGTCGGTTGAACTTCCTAAAAGAATATTTGCTGTGACATTGTTTGACTAGATTCATCACATACCCTACTGAATTCGTAAAAACACGGTCCCAGTTCAGCGGAAAGGTGTGCTTTGCCTGACTGGTAGTTTCTTGGCCGAAGTGTGTTCACCTTTGTGCACACAGAAACAAGGCCCAATTGCAATTATCAAAGAGACAGTCAAAACCAAAGGAATCATAGGATTGTACTCTGGATGTTCAGCACTGGTGGTGGGAAATGCTCTGAAGGCTGGTGTGCGATTTGTCAGTTATGACCACTTCAAGCAAATGTTGGCAGATGATCAGGTGCGTCGTTGGTTGCCTTGTTGTCGCGTCGCGCGTACTTACATGTGTGTTTATCAGGGGAAAGTCAGCGCACCTCGCAGTCTTCTTGCTGGTCTGGGAGCGGGTATGATGGAGGCTCTTTTTGCCGTTACACCTTCAGAAACCATCAAGTCAGTCTACTTTAATGTTCTGGAGTCTACGAAATCTTATGTCCATAGAACGAAGCTCATTGATGATGCCAAACGCCCGAACCCGCAATATCGTGGCTTGATACATGGAACCGGTGTGATCATTCGCCAAGAAGGAATTAGTGGAATCTACAGAGGACTCTTCCCTGTGGTGTGTTTCGTAAATCCTGTTCATATTGACCATATATATGAATGCACCGTAGATGATGCGACAAGGAGCGAACTCTGCAGTCAGGTTCACAACATACTCGACCTTAAAACAGTTCGTTCAAGGAACTGTCCGACCGGGACAGACTCTCCCAGGTACCATTACCTTCCTTATCGGTGGTGTTGCTGGACTTGTTACGGTGTACACCACTATGCCTTTCGAGTGCGTCTACATATATACTATTCTTTAATGGAACGTTCGATTGATGTAAATCTTCACAGTGTCATCAAAACTAGAATGCAGTCACTAGAAGCGCGGCAACAATACCGCAATTCCTTCCACTGCGCATATCGCATATTCACAGAAGAGGGTATCCTACGATTCTGGACTGGAACAACACCTCGGTTAACACGTCTTGTGGTGAGAAGGCTCCTCATGCATCACGTTATTTACATTGAAAAACCTCTCCTTCTAGCTAAGTGGTGGTATTGTTTTCACCGTATACGAACACATTATCAAAATCATCGGGGGCAAGGAGTCTTCATAAATATACCTTCTGGTCGGTTTAGGCAGCGAAGACCCATTGTACTCACTGTGGTCTGATAGATCGCTGGTTTCCAATGTAATAGCTATTTGGGGTCAGTACTAGTGACCGTATGTCATATCCCAATCTTAGCACGTCCGCAAGATGGTACGAATCTGAGCCCCTCATTGTGAAAGAAGTTCTCAGATATATATGGTGAACACTGAGGTTGTTCAGACGCACTTTCAAGACACGTGCATGCCATGCACTTCTTTACCAGTTCCGTAAGGATTCCAGCTGCTATTTCAGCACGTCATCAGTATACACCAACGTGCGTGCGAAGAACGAAGTCCGGTCTACGCATGGTCAATGGCAGAAAAATGGCTAATTCAAGTGATAACTTGTTACTCCATTCCAACCTCACATCCATCCCATAAAATCCTTGTTCGATCTGCAGGAGATCGCTTCATATTGCAACATACCAAATGTCCTATAGGGGGTGCAAAGGTGACTAAAGGACATTCTTTTCCGATGGAAATGAAATCACTAATACAATACACGTACTCTGAGGAGTTCCTTAAAGGATTGACGGTATCGTGAGGTGGAAAAAACGTGGCGAACAAGATCAACACTTCAACGAGACGCGTGGGGCCAAGAGCCTTTAAGCACGTGGTAATCCGCAGGAATTTTGAAGTTAGATGCCAGATGCGATAGGATCGCTGACGATAGTGATCATGAAGGGCAACGAGATCATATCCAAATACAGCGGGATTGCGGTGGCAAGGATGGAGCAGGTATGAGGTCGAGAAGCACGTCGGAGGGATAGAGTAGTCCCCAGTTTACACGCTTGTACCACTCGAAGATGGTCAGGAAGCCAGACAGACGGAGCTGGTCCTGATGCATGATGGAAAGAATTCTTGTAGCTGCAAGACGAAAGACCTGCTTGCTCCACGACCCATTACGGCAGGTTCAAGCAGGTCAGAAGGGACGAGAAAACCATGGTAGATGGTGCAAGAAGAGCCAATGTGGGAGCCAGAACCAGCCTGTCTTGCATTGACATGAGGTGCATGAGGATTACCACCGTGAACCAATGAAGAAGACCACTTATGCCATCGGTGGGCATCATTGACATCCGGGAAGCTTGGCCACTGCACCGTGACCAGTAAAAAAAACATCAAGGATGATATATCATAACCCGCCAGAGAGAGATCTATGCTTTCCTTCGAAGTTTGGGTGCCATCGTAGTATTAAAGAAGAAATCCTCGTTGATCAGAAAGCTTGAAGATTCTGCTCAGAAGGAAATGGATCTCCTAAAGAAGAACTTGTGGACAAGCTTTGGGTTGGAGTCCTATCTTTTTCCACTGATAAGATAAGATGTCACGATATCGATCAGAGCTTACAGCTGTTTTCATAATTATACGGAATCGTGTTTCATTGATTGTCTTGCACGCCCACAAGCAATTCCGACCCCCACAGAATCAGGCTCTGAAAAAACACACTTGACGCTGTCCTCGATATTCCTGTCGACTTGTCAACACGCCGTCAAGGATGAATTAAATTTGGATACTGCACGCCCCATGGAAGGCCTACATGTCCGCCCGCTTTTTCGCAAGCTTCAGCATTGATCCTTTGACTTTCCACCGCCAGCTCGCCGAGGAGAATATCTCAAGGTTGGCCGAAGCAGAGATGCGCCATTTTGGTACTTTCTTTAGTCAGCATGGAATATGCACCACTTTCCAAGATCAGGGAGGCGTTCAAGAAGGACAGGAAGATTTTTATCTGATTCTATCGTCATGACCGAGATAAGAATAGGCCGTAGGGCTGGAAAATGAGACGGCATGGTATCGGCTTGTCAAGGTTCTCGTGCTGTCTTCAAAGATGTGACACTTACATACTGGTTCGACAGATCAAAGACGAACAAGTGCAAGAGCAGAAGCTGAGTAAGCTATGGTTTTCATCGTCATTGCTCTTTATCTGTGTGACGTTTCGATACTAGTCCACTAGAGAAACGGAAACCCAACAACACACCAAAAGTACGGGTTTTTACCAATTATAAAATCGTCGATCTCTTTGATCACTCTTACTGTTATAGAATAAGAAAATAGCCCGTGAATTATCTGGCTTCCATTTTCGAGATCTTCGTAGTTGTCCAACAGCTTGCAGCGTTCAATGGGTATATTCTCAATGATAAGGTTGTCGATAAAAATCGCCTGCCTTCTCACATACTGTGACGTTTTTCGATAACCTCGTTTCTGCATTCCAGGAACTTGGCGATTCCGACATCCAGGTGGAAATCACTTCGAAGATGTGAACCAGGCCTCCCAGACGGACAGTAGGCCAAACACATTTCCGAAGAAGTCCATTCGTATTTGGTTGAGCAATGTCCCCTTAGTCCTTCTTAGCTTTTGATGATTTCTAAAGCTAACCCATCGTTTAGTGAATGTATAAATGGTACATTAATATTAACACCGCACTGGTCCTGCAAGGCACCGTCTGATTCGAGTGGTCGTGACACGAAACTTTGTTTACACGTGAGTTGGACATATTCGATCGGTACACATTTATTTTTCATTTGAACAGATATACTCTCCTATTATCAAAAGATCTTTTCCCATCCATTAAATATAAAGCTCTGAAGGACATGTTGACTTACGGAACAACACCCCGTCCTCGTCCCCTCTCATCCCTAGCCTCCCCAAAAATAATTGCGTGACTGGCTCACTCGCTTGTTCTTTTCGATATCATGTCCTGGAACCTTCTAGCGATGTCTAGATCTCGTTAAGCTTCCAATACATTGACTCTTTGGCACTCTTGATCGAACTCACCAATATCGGCTATGCTATCCGGCTGATATCCTGTTGTCTCTGTTAAATGGAACATCCGTCAAGGATCGAATGGTCTATCGCGAAGACGTACCTCGCTCCGTTTCCTACTTGCGCAAGAGGGGCGAGTCGCCTCGCCTGTGGGCAAACCCCTGACTAGGTGATCTCGAGGCCTATCATTGCTTCGGCCCGTGACGGCTACCCATTGACCCTTCCACTCCCCAAGGGTTTAGCAACCAAGGCTAGTGATATCGGTCATTATAAAATATACGGGGTAATATGTTTGACACTATGTAGCGGTTCCCGGAGAACGACGCCGTTCTTTCTCTCCTGTTTTACAAGGATACCAAAGACTTGCATCCCCGCGTTTCCAAGACTGCTGGGAGATTCAGTTGGTTCCTTCAAGGTTTACCCGACATCACTGACGGGGAAAAGACGCCTTTAGGAACATTCCGTATTCTGACTGCGCCAGATGCTGTCGATTTGGATAAGGAAGAGGTGACTTGGAGGATAAGCAGGAGAACAGATTTCCTCGTGGATAGTAAGTTGCACGTGTTTACTATCATGTCGATTTCACCACGCAGCAACCGACCCATGTCCAGCCAGCCGGTGAGAAAACGTCGATACTCTTATTCGAAAACGTGATCATGCCGAAGCCTCGAGGATATACCATCAACCCTTTCCAGTTCACCTCTCTCATTTTGCTAGATCCGATATTAGATATTTGTACATCACCATCATCTCGTGTAACTGATCTTAAGAGTGACTCATCCACTGCGTCTCCACTTCGGATTATCCCCTGTCTCTATCTTTCATAACACTACAACGTGCTGGTCAGGGTGGCTGCAATGAAATCTCTGGACTTGAAAGCTTGACACCCCGCCTTCAAGATCGTTAACCCCGTTCCGTGAGGTGTCAACGAGGCATCGTGTTTTTATTTAAACGCGAGATGAGTGGAAATGGAAATTCTACAAAACTGCTCAACTCCCTTAATCTGTTAGCTCTTCCGCTCTCTATTTGAGATAATGTCAGTCGTGCTCAAAGCATTCAAACTGAAACCTTACGACCTTGAACCTGTGTTCACGACCTGGACAAACGGTCCCACATTTGAGGGGAACCCCAAGAAAGATATGCCCGTAGATGACTGGCTCAACAAGATCCAGGCTGGGTGCGAGGAGAGAAAGATACCTGAAGAGTATTGGTATAAAGTCGCACAGCACTTCATGGGTCCCAAGGCGAAGGCCAGGTATGTCTGAACATCTGTCTTTGACATTGTACTGATACAAATCTAACAGACTTGACGAAATGAAGGCTGTGATTGCCACTATTCATGGCGCAAAATATCGATGGGACTGGAAGAAATTCAAAGTCGCGATGCAGAACATGGGATGTAAGTAACTTGATTATACGATTTGAGGAGAGATTCATGTTCTAGTATAGGGAATATTGACGCTGCACAGAAAGAGACAGTTGAGGTGTCAAAAAACTCGTGGTGGAGGAGGAGAAAAGTCAGTAAGGATGCGACAGTATCGACCAATGATACTCAGCGTCCCACTCTCTCAAGATCCGCATCATGCTGGGTGAAGAAGGTTTCTGACAAAACGACCGCATCGTCTGATCCAACTCATTGCGAGTCTTCATCACCTACTCGATCTACGCCGTCGAGATCAAGTACAGGTTTCTGGCCCGTCAGGAAGAACAGCCGAGACGGTACGGAGGAGAGGCCACCACTTCCTCGCAAAGCCGCTTCCGAAACAGCCGTCGTCACCACAAAGCAACTGCCACCAACTCCTTCAAGGTCAGATACGATGGAGTCCGGAAGTATGTGTTTATCGATGAAAGGCTGGGAAATTATTGATAGTTTCTTCTATAGAGACCACAACTACAGAGGCACCAGTCTGGCTTTTGAACGCTTGTAATGCACTGGAGTACATTACGAGCGAGCACCCAAAAGCCATGAGCGTCATCAGCGCTATCTTGATCACTGCTGGATCGATTCCAGCTATCCCAGCAATCAGTGCAGGTGCTGGCGGAGCAATTCTGGCTTCTGGTACGGCCCACGCTATTGGAGCTATCGCTGTCGGACTGGGTCAGGCGCTGAGTATGTCGGTTAAGAACCAGACTCAGAATGAAAACAATCAGGTGCAGGCACCACCTACATCGTGCTGACGCAGAATTTTCGGAGATGGGCTGCGCACACGCTAATGACATGCAAATCAAACGACATGAGGAATTATATTAGTTTATAGGGGCTTACCTTTCGTTCTCCATGCACTGTACATTTTTACCCTAGGTTATATTCTTATTTCCGTGATCGATATGGCCACCAAACACCGTCCAACTCTGGAATATGTCCGTCTGTTTTCCGGACGTCGTCAACCCAAACGCCACCCTCAACCTCAAGGGGGTCAACTTGAATGCCTGCATCGTGACAGATCTTGAGGAAATCCGACGGTAAAGGAGCAGTGATGCCTAGACGGAGACGCTTCTTGGGAACAGTAGACTTGTGTTGCTGAAGGCAAGTCAGTCCCATCTCCAAAATTGGCAAGCAAGGCAAATGCTTACAAAGAAGGATACATAGGAAGCATGAAGAAAGATGCGATCTTCTGGTATGGCACTCATATTCCGAACTGTTTCCGCAATCGGCTTTCTTGAATAAAGAGTGTCACCTAAAATAGGGGCTACGGCACAACTCCATCATAAGGGTCAAGTTGACAAGCGAAGTAGAGAGTGCAACGCACCTCCCAGACAATGAGCGAGGTGGACTCGAAGTTGGTGCTTGTGGCCAGTGTGAAGCTTCAGGCGCAAAAGGGAGAGAGGAGCCGACGGCTTCCCCATGAATCATGAGCGCAATTGTTACCAGTGAGTGAGCACCTGAATAGACTCACCGAAGAGGAAACAACTTCCCATTCTGTGATGGAAGGCCTCTGCTTCATGTCAAAAGAAAGGTCAAGAGACGCTCTGCCATCCTCGTACTGGATCGGTGTACGTATTTCACCAGACTTTGCTGGAAAAGTCTTTGCGCCCCCTCGAACAAGGGCTAGATACGTCTTTTCAAAGGTACGAGCCCGCAGTTGTTGGTACAGGTTGCGAGCGTGGGTTAAGTTGCGACCCAGTACTAAGGCGCCTGTGGTTCCCTAGTTGACATGACTGGTTAATCATTTCCTAACAAAACAATTTCTTTCCTACTTTGTCAAGACGGTGAATCGGCACCGGTTGTTCACCAGAAAAAGTTCTTCCAAGGTCTGGGTGTGTGCGTTGATATTCTTCGACTTTGACCTAAGATATTAGAAAGGAGAAAAACCTTTTAATAGTGCATTGAAATTATTCGAGGATTTTTCTGTAGCCTGTAACGAGTAGACTCGATCTCAAAATGGCCCGGTCGCTGCAAAAACATGAGCGCCTCACCTCTAGCTTATTGAGTTGACAAATGAGTCCGGGTGGCTTCTGTAGCACAATGCATCCTTTATCACTATAAATTATCGATGCTAATGCACGGGTTGACTCCCGGGCTCGCTTGACGAAATGAGAACTCATGCGACAGAGGTAAGCGAGGCAAAAGAAATCGGTGAGGTTGACAATCGAAATGATGTGACTTTTTGTGACAGTGACACAGTGACACCCGTCGATTTTTCCCGCCTTTTTTGGCCTTTTTTATCAACTTTTCTTAAAATTTCAACCACCTCAACTTCCATGTGTTCTGACGTTCCGGAGATGTTCCACTGTGACTTTTTGGGTGTATTACCGGACACCCACTCGTATTCAAAACCGAAAGTCGCAGACTCACAAGCCTTGACCTTGACTAATAACTTCGAGGGACTGGCAGTGGTTAACATACATACCGGCAATGTACATCATCCGATTGTGGCGGGATATACTAGAACTGATCCAGTGATCCTCGTATGACTTTACATCGACCTTGTCTCATTTCTGTCTGTGTAATTATACCAAAATTGTGAAGTGGCGGGATATACTAGAACTGATCCAGTGATCCTCGTATGACTTTACATCGACCGTCCACGTCAATGATACATGTAATTCATCGACCTTGTCTCATTTCTGTCTGTGTAATTATACCAAAATTGTGAAGTGAACATATTCAGCATAAGGTGCTTTCACTCGTTTGCTAATCGTCCAAATGCAGCAATTCCATTGCCAAACCCCTCCTCAATGATTGCAAGTCCTTTTCCTTCAGAACACCTTTTAGGCTTTCAACCCAAGCTTCGCCTTCAGAAATAAGAACCTGTGTCAAGGGCCCTAAATTCAGACCAATCATGAAAGGAGGGAACAACGCACAAACGGATAGTCCACCGAGTACAAGATATGGCCGATCCCAATTTGATCAATATGGAATTGTAGGAGCTGGGTGGCAAAGTTCCCTGACGTCGTTTCAAAGATATTCGTGTGCCAGTACGAAGTTATGTTGCGTTGCATTATGAGGCCGTTAGGTCTATTTCTTGCAAGCTCTGAGAATCCCACGCAGAAAATGTCAGTAGATCGTGATGAACCGACAAGATAGGTGCCCTACGTTCATCGATTCTGAATAAATCGGAAGGAATTCGTTCGCCTAAATGGCCAACGATAATCTTTAAATCAGGAAATCGACTTAGTACGGAGTGAGGTTTTAGCAAAGGTGCAGACAGGGAAGTGACAGGCGTCTTACTCAAAAACTCCATTTGTGCAAAGGCTACCCAGAAAATGAGGTCAATAGAGCTGAACGACTAATAACACTTGGCAAGGTGGCGTACCCCAAAATGTGATTTGCGAGTGTCACCGCATACTCCTCAGAAGGTCCCTTCAAGAACGGTGCGTGGTCAAAAAGTAGCGTTTCAACTTGAGCGATATTTGGACGGGGATGGAAGTAGATAGGAACGTCTAATTCCGTTACGGCCTGCCAAAATACATCGTACTCTGGTTGGTCGTAATAGAGAAGAGTTGCTAAACGATGTGTAAATTTCTCAGTTCTAAAACCCACCGTATTGGACTCACTGTTGTCTGGACCAGACTGCTGGTAATCGTTCAACATGGCTCCTGTCCGAATATAATTTCAGATTGAGAGTCTGAGCAACAAGCCACCAAGAAGATAGTACGAACCCAAGAGGCCCAATTCATTCACGGCACGTCGTAGCTCCTGAACCGCTTCAGTTGCGTTGTGCATTGAGAGCGAGGCAAAGCCGCCAAATCGGGTCGTATCGTTGGAGATAGCGGCAGCCATCTCGTTGTTGACCTTGATTGCTAAAGCCGCAGCCGCCGCAGGGTCAGAAACTCCCTGAACACATGGCGTTGCACAAGAAATAACCATCTGGAACACGCAACTATTAGCTGAGGTAAAGATAATGCATTGGCGCTCACAAAATCAATGTTGTTTTTGTTCATAAGATCCAGGCGACGGCCGTGAACATCAGTAAAACTTGAAATGAATACATCGAAGGGTACTCCTACAGCCTGTATTAGGAAAATACAAGCTCTCAAGTTCTATTCAGGTAGTACAAACCCAGTGGAGGGGTTGCACTGGGCAACAAAACATGACTGCAGATCTGCGTAGTCAAAGAATAGACACTGACGTTATGAAAGGGACGAGTTCAGGGATCGACCATGCTTCTTCAATAGCGATGGTTCCCTTTCCGTTCTTTATTCGTTGTCTTGCGGTGACGACATGCAATGAAAACAAGAGTTCAGAGAAAATTGCTGCAGCAAGTAAGACCTTCATCTCGGTTAGCGGGAAGTGGTATCCTACTCGTATACAAGGGCAAGCAGTGAACAAGTTGGACAAACGAATGCAACTTATTAGAACTTATGAGAAAAAGGCTGCCCAAAACGCTTCGGAATACGATGTCCCGTCCGCGAACGTGCGGGGCTGGGAAGGCAGCGGAACGGCATGGCGCTGCGGAAGGAGAGACTAGCCATACACCAGGAAGGGGAGGATATTCTGGTCGAAAGACATTAGCGAATAATTAGAAGCGTTCTTTATATAGAACAACGCTCTGTCAAACTCTAGCCTGGCTCAACGGGTCTCACGAATTCAGCATGTGACCCCGCACATCCACGAAGGTGAGTACATTCAGACAACGAGGGTTCTTTAATTGGCACAACTTGCCGATAATAGCTCGGTTAGCCGTTTTTTCTCTTCAGTAGCCGACTGTAGGACTGGGGATATGAATGTAACAGGAGCTTGAGATGTATGCGTTCCTGATTCAAGCGACTTCAGCACACGTAGCAAGGCCCATCAGGGACGCGAATCGGAGAAGATACTAGTTCCTTACGTCTCACGGGACCACCCCGGGACACGGTCCCACCAGAGTCAGCGTCTGTAACCCAGGAAGACTTTCCTGAACTGCGTCCTCTCAGTCTATCACATATGCCGTGGGGAAAGTTATCTCCGCCATAAGTGCTTTCAAATGAAGCAACCCCCGCAACCCCCAGCGCTTTATCATATGTGTTTTGAACTCCTCTCGGAATTACCGGCAAGTCAGCGTAGAACACAACGACAAGGTAAGAGGCATCGCTTACATCGGACATGGCAGAAGCTGAATTGACTTGTAGATTGGTACAAACGTCTTCAGACGAGGTAGCTTATCTTTGACCAAGGCAAGGAGCTGAGGGTTCAAGCCATCTACTGTAATTCCAAAAACTTTGCAGTGGACAAGATCCTGAGAATGCCGCGGCGATGTGAGCGGCATCCTGCCAGAATATGAACTTTTCCCATAACACAAGCTCCGTCAGTGACGCGGAAAACAGAGCTAGATATCTTCCGGTGCGAGGTTCGTTAGTGAACATTTCTGAAGAGAGTGCAAGCCTTTTTAAGCAGGTAACTGTGAATGTAGAACATCCTGTGCATATCACTGGTCAAGGGAGGGGCCAAGAAAGGAAGCGACGAGTCATCCAAGAGACGAGCTCATATATTACGGAGACATAGTCTCTGACAGTTCCTCCTGTATCGATTTGTTACTACTACATTGGCATGCAATGAGTATGAACATTTGGGAAATTCTTGCGATGACGAGGGGTTGCACTAAGCAATGGTAGGGGACAGCGTAATACAGCGGTGTTTGAGAAGATCCGGGGAGCTTTGGATTCGACCAATGGACACACGAGTACATCGGAATAGAACAGATATAGCATATCGTGGTTTGATAGACGCAGTACGACCGGTATTCTATTCTATTCCAACGTGAGTTGCGTTGACCTGGTTAGAATGGATCCCCACGAATTCGGCATGTGACCCTATAGGTTCGCAAAGGTGAGTAGAACAGATAGATGAGGACCGTTAGCCGATGGTGTTTCTCATATGCCGGCACCAACACTGACAGAAAAGGCAGGTATGTTGCTTCAAGCAAGTTGAACATACAACAAATAGTGCGCCTCTCATGATATCGGCAGAGAGGCCGTCCACGTATGAAACAATCATAGAGGACCTTCCTATCATAGTCAGCGTCCACAAGGCAGGAAGATCCTCCCGAATGGCATCCTACATTGGTTCGAACGTCTTCACTGTTTGTGATGTTGGCCACACTGTAGACCGAAGTTCTGGAATTCCGTGATTTCGCCGAGAACGAATGCGCCGCGTGTTCAAGTTCCCAGAAGACTATAATGAGACACGCGCTTGTCGCGCAGTGGATGAGATTCCAATAGAATAAACTCAGTACCGGGTTCGGACAGAATTTCAAACTTCGATCCTTGACCAGAGGGTTACCTACCTGACATATACTATACGATGGTTAAGCGTTGGACAGCAGCTGCGTCAGAGTTCTAGCACTCCTTAGTCTCGAGAGTGAAGGGACCTTAGGCCTTAGGACCAGAGCTGAGCGTAGTCATTTTATGCGTACGTTACATTTCCACGTGACTATCCCACGGACTAAGCAACGCGCGCCAACTTGAACTTGAACTTGAGAGTACGATTCTTCCTCCTCGCGTTTCAATTTCTTCCACCTTGTGTAGAATCGTCTGTCAAGACTGCTTTCCAAGTCTTCTCCCGTTGGTCAATAGTTGTCAACGTGAATTGGGTCTTTATTTGTTCGTCTTGTCTTTGTACATCTTCCTGAATTATCGGCAGATGGCCTCTGAATTTCCATTTCTACGGGCAATACTCCCATCTATTCCGAGTGACTTGGCCAAAAAAGTTCGAGCATTATGTGCATCAACTTCAGAGTCAACAGCTGAGTATGTCCTCGACACTGTCATCAGGTTCATAAGCGGCGCAGAATGTGCTCCTGATGTTACCACGGACGCTCGCTCTCAATGGATGGAGAAACAACAGGCTGCGGCGACCATATTGAATGGTATGATCGTAGGACGTTCGACGTCAGAAGCAAAACGACCGAGAGAAAACGATGCGGTTGGTTCGGACGAACAGGCAGCTAAACGCCAACGATCATCTGCTGAAACTCCTGCATCAACAATATCCCAGGAATTGCCAAAAAATCCTCTATTTACCATTCATTCCGTCTCTGCCACCTCACCTGTACGCAAAAAGGTTGACATAACAATCCATGAGACATCCCTGGCCTTGACCCACCCATCTACTCATGCTGTTGAAGTCATCCTCCCGCTATCTACCTTTACACGCGTTTTCCTCCTGCCGACACGTGGCAAGCAAAAGGCTCATTGGACCGTTGTTCTACTCACGTCAGACACTGCCGAATCTCGTAAACCCCAAAATAGTTCCACACAATCAAATACTCAAGTCATCTTTGGCATCGACGCAATTGCCCCGGTCTCATCTACTACATACGAAGGAGGAAGCCCTGATCGAAGGGTAGGACAGAAAGGCGCCGCTACTCGTCCTACGCTTCTTGAATTTCTAAATCGGCTCGATGTGCCTACTATTGAACCTACTCCGGACGTATTCAAGAGCGCATGCGTGGGAATCACGAGCGATGTCAGCGCTAACGAGGACGGTGTGCCTGGGATTGAGGCATATCGCGGGGCAAAACTCGGGAGCCTGTGGTTCACAGAAAAGGGGATTCTGTGGGGTGAGAGCAAGCCGTGCGAGTTTTGGGCACTCGAGGACCTTATTGGGAAGAGCGAGGGTATACGTGTCATTGGTGGCACAGGGCGAACATGTACAGTTGTCTTGACGCGAAAGAGCGTGAGTGACAACGAGAATATGGGCGAGGACGAGGAGGATATGGGCGTTGAGACTGAGTTTGGGATGGTTGATTCAAAGGAGAAACCAGGAATTGAGGACTGGGTTAGAAGGTTTAGAGGACTGTTTGGGAAGAAGAAGGACAAGGGAAAGGGGAAGGATGTCATGGGGGGCGAGGGGAAGAAGACGATCATGCAGATCGAGGATGAGGAAGACGAGGAAGATGAGGATTTTGAGATGGATACGGATGAGGATTTGGATGGGTCTGAGGCGACGTCAAGTGAGGAGTCTGATGAGGAGGGCGGGGATGATGGTAGTGGGGAAGAGGCAGAACGGAGTGATGAGGAGGGTGAAGAGAGTGGTGAAGATGAAGACGAAGAGGACCTTACGGAAGAACGTCATCCCCTTCTACGACCGGGTGCTATGCCCCGTCGCATGAACCGTGCTGTGATTGACATGGTGGTTGGAATAGTGGAGGATGAGATGTTGGGTACTTCTAGTAAACTTGATTCGGCTAGCGAGGGAGAAGATGGTGAAGGGGAGGAAGAAGAACTGGAAGAAGATGAATTAGACGATTAATCACCATTCGTGTGGTTCGCGACAATCTCATGATATGATTAGGATGTGAATACAGATAACTTTGGTACGCCCTACTCCAGTTTTTTGATATACTGTTATATGAATCATGATCTAGAAGTTGTTATGTTTTGTGTAAAACTCAGTGATCGCTCCCTGTGCGGGTTTTCTTCACGGTCAACGAGTGGACAGTTACTGGGCATGCTTGTAATGCTTGCAACTCGACATGGGTGCCAAATCTCCGAACCTTCCTCTGACTTCCGAACCAAGCTTTTGACTAAATGCAACTTATTTCTTCTCACCTCATCACACTGTTGCTCTTGAGAACAATCAAAGAAAATAAGGACTGTTTATTGTTGCGTGCTGATCGGTCTCTCCCCTGAGAGTTTTTGGAGTCAATTCAGATATATCTCTGTTTCACGTTATCGTCTTGACCATCGAGGTTCATCTTATACATCTTATAAAAGAAACATCTATGGATGGCATAATAACTGACTTCCTTTTCGATCTTCAGGCCCTTCGTTGCTCTGGCGGGAGATAGACATTCATCGAGAGTTTAATTTCGACACATTGTCAAAATGTTAGACACTCAACGAATGTGAGTGTACCTCAGTTTAAATGGCTCATTTTGTCTGAAAAAGTCTATCTGAACTCAGATTTATTCATACTCTCTCAATGACAGTGGTCTCAATCTGTTCGTCAAGCACCCAATCACATTGATTTTTTGAGTGCTGACTCTTATGCCTAGCGATTCTAGCTTACGACCACTTAATTACATTGGGTAAGAACTGCTATGTACGAGTTTCGATACTCTATAGCCGACCCTCCTGGTATTGAGCAGGGATCAGGATAACCCCGTCAAACCTTGATAGTGGGATTCACACAAATCGAGGTGTGATCCTGCAGCGGATTCACACCCTTTGTGTGACTGGGTGTGACCCCCACGAAACCTAGGAAAAGGGGGTGGTGGGAAAGGGCAGTCGCGCCGCCCGCAGGGCGCGAAAAAATCATAATAGTCTGTCTTAGAATGCTTACTTAGTTGACTTTGCTTGTCCGCAACTGTAGCTGTCTCGATATCAGATCAGATCATCTCCAACTTGATGCGATCGGATCTGGTTTATTTGATCGCTTAGCACATGACTCGGATGATGTCTACTCGGAAGTCTGGTAATGGACTGAGGATCACATAGTCTACTGGTGTCTACTTGTGCTATCAAGCTCGCTTTAATTGCTACAGAGACTGTCATGCACAACATGGACCTATGGAGTTATCTGGGTTGCTACGGGCCGGCCCGGGAGGCTTTTCCCTGAAGACGCTTCGAAACATGGTGTCAGTCTGTAGACCTCACTATTTTAACTTGTTTCAAGTGCTGGTTGACGACTCAGATTGGTTGGAATTGGACTCTTGGCTCAGATTGGACATCATCGCATCGCATCTCACCACACTGTTGCTCCTTGATAGATGTAGAGAAGCAAAATCTGAGCTCGGAACCATCCATCCATGATGCACAGGAAAGCGCTGGCAAGCGTACATATGCTTACGTTGGTATCTCGGATATTCAAGTTGTCCAGGTACATATCATAACTTTCAGTACGTGTACTTATTCACTAGCTGAACACCCATTAATATACTTGAGACACCGGTCCTTATGCGCATACCAGGCTCTTTCAGATCTCTCAAGTTTCTGTCTGTTACCTCTGCGCACAACTAATTAGGTACAGCTGAATACCATCATCATGTTCACTGTGAGTCATCGCCCTATAAACTCCCAGGCTCTTCATTTCTCCCGATTACATTATATTCCAGGTTTTCCGGGCATCTGTGAATTATTCCTTGTGTTCCCATGCCGTCGAGCTTGGCCGTTATCATAAACGAGGAATCAGAAATCCTTGTTTCATACTATGTTGTTTTTCCCAGCCTGTCAGTGCCCAAGATTAATTCTATAAAGCCGACCTCATGAAGACATAGATACCTCGGACCTTCCAATCTCCTCAAAGACTTTGTGGGTCTGAGTGTCCTTCTACAAAATCGGGCAGGACGGTTCAACGTTCATCTGTCAAGTTCATCTAGAGAGAATCAACAAACCGTTAGAATGCCAAACACATTCTCGAAGGTCGACGCTGCTCAGCAAATGTGAGTCCCGCAGTTTTAGATGGTTTGGATCATCTTGAAAAGTCTATTTTTAAACTTAGATTTGCTCACAAGCTTTTCATACTCGTCGCAGTCTGTCTGTCGCCTAATTATATCCTGTGGCTGAGTCGTGACTCTTATCGGTAGCGATTTTGATATACGATCACGTAGTTACGTTTGGTAAGGACTGACAGTTTTCGCACGACTTGGTGATTCGACTTAACCGGAAAGGGGACGAGGTCGAATACCTTTGGCGAAGAATCAAGACAAAAAGCGCATATTTATTCTTCCTCAACCGTTATTTCGCATTGTTATTGACGACATTGGAAATTTTCCCAAGTTTCACGGTCACACCTTCAGACGTATGTACTACTTTAGCTTCCTATACTAGATTGATGACTGATTCGGCACACAGAGGTCAGATTTGATCCCCGATGATCGCATTTCTATGGATTCTATGAAGATGTATATTCTTCCAGATGCAAACAATATCATATCACTCGGGAGGTCATGGTCTTCCTTAACCAGAGCATCGTTGCTTGTATTCAAATTTCGTCAAATGTTTCTCTGATTTGATCTCGACTCATGAGTTGATGTAGATTTACTTGGATTACGACTATACGCACTTTACAACCGTCCCTCCCGGCTACTATGGAAGTGTTGTGGTGGGTTCCGGCATCGGAGCTGTATGTTTTCTTCAAGTCCAATCGATCTTGAGCCGCTTTAATGGACTTGCCATATAACAGTGGGCTCTTTTTGGCCAAAAATATTCTCCTGTAGAACAGGAATTAGGATGTCATCTGGGCATGTCTTTCTCCACGTGTGTCCGTTCATTCATTGAATGACATGAGATAACCTTATCTCGTTTTCTAGAGCTTTGCGTAAGTGGGAATCCGCTATCTAACATGAAGTACTTGAATTTGCGGGCGTAGATGTTGTCGCTCCTTGGGAAACACTATTCGTCTTTGACTCGATCTTGTTTGGTCTCATGATAGGTCATGCATGGAAAGAATGGCACGAAACTAGGTTACCTATCAGCAAAAGGATACTTCCACTTTATTACACCATAATCCGAGATGGTTAGTGGTTATTTCGGCTCGTGGAAATCTCAATGATGATTGACACAGCAAACTCGAAGGCGCGATATATTTCGTGTAGGCACCCTAATCTAGGCGAGGCGTCAACAAGCATTGATCTTCGTACTCAGTGTCATGATACTTGCAAATTTGTCAAATGTGCTGACGTTTTATGTACTTTCTTCCTCTTTGAAATTTTGCTTTTCCTTATAATTTCATAGCTCTGTGGTGTACGATCAATATTTCGGAAATCTTCTACGGCTCCGAGTCTAACGATCGGTATGCAGCCATTCATGCGTGGCGGGCTTGCTGTGTTGGCGAGCGGGTGAGTATTTCTTCTGTATCTCATCTTCATCTACTAGTTGAGTCTTGACTGATCACAGAATATCGAGCACCATGATGGCACGTCTCCTGCTCAATCTCCATGAAACTGCGAATGTTGGGATCTACAGTGTTACATCCAGAATGAGTCAAGCTCTACCGGAACCAATAGCCGCTAGCCTTCCGCCCGCCATTGTCTCCGCACCGTCGCCACTAACGCCTCAAGTTGACGACTGTGGCCTCAGGGACGATTTATTAGTATCAATACCTCACAGTGTGACTCCACCTTCTGATTTGTCTGCTCAACCCGCTCCCCCAGTCGTCGTCTTTCAACAATCCACGGTAATAAGGTCACAGCGAGCTGACCATACCTCCTTGTGCAACGACCTGCTCAAACAGAACTCTGACTCGGAATCAGCAACTTTCTCATCCAGGTCTACTGACGAACAAGGGTCAAAAGGCAAAAGGAAGTGAGAGCTTGCAAATTTCCTTGCAATTTTATGTCTTCTCAAACACTTTGCTAGGAGCCCCTGTAGAGAATAGATTGATTAGATTGATAATAGATATGCGGCGAATGAACGTCGAGGAGTGTAATATACATTGAAACTTGTGCAGAAGTAACATGTGGTCATCCTAAAAGACCCGACTGTACTATGTGTTGGTATGGATTTTAGAGTCTGAGCAGAAGAGAAAAGTGAGTGCTGCAGCCGCCAGGACGCGGGTTTTGCCGCGCGATGAATTGACCACGCTCACAATTCATAAGTATCGATTCCTTCAAGTAAGCACATCTGATGTCGGCCGCCTCTTCCCCAGCACAAGTGAATTTTCCGAAATTTGTGCGAGGTCAACTGACCCCCCCGACTGGCCCTAAATCGCGAGTGCTCCACACAAACGCGCCGGGGGATCAACAAAATTATCGTCAATAGGTCGGGTATTTCTGTGCCCCTACGTTACCATGTGGAACAGGTTACCCTGCATCTTCAGATCGTACCTTCACAGGGGCTTATAGCAGTGGTCAAATAGCGGCCGATGTGAGCTTGAGCTCTCCCCACTCAACCTTGTTCACTACACGATGATCAAATTGTCAGCTTCGTTCACCACCCTTCTCCTCTTTTCTTCTCTCGCTTCTGTGTACGCGTCACCTGCGAAGGTTGGTGGATCATCTCGTATTACTGTGCATCAAATCTTCTGACCCA
>JABAJX010019888.1:0-25731 GCA_018221735.1 Termitomyces sp. K1Aa | reverse complement strand
CATTTGGAGTTTATTCAGGAACGTTGGAGAGCCTCCAGCTTTCAGGTGCACGCCTTGAGATGGATATCAGTACGTTTTCTCAGTATCTCTCAGGGTCCTCGTCTCTGGAGAGTCTAATCCTATACTTGCCTGAAATCGACCCTTGCGATCTTTTCTCTGCTCTTGGAAGAACGGTGCAATCTCTACCAAAGCTGAAGAGGCTCGTTTTCTACATGGATCTCGTATGGGAGTCCGATCTCGAATCCGATGAAACCATATCCGCCTGTGAATTTTTTTTTGCGGCGTGGAACAAGCACATCAATACGCACAAGACGATTCAACTTTTTACCCTGTTTCAGCAATCTTCTATCCATTTTAGGGGTTGTGGCTATTGGAGGTCAAAGCTTAACAATGAGCGTCACGACAAGGTGGCTCAAAACATCGGCAAGAAGCTGCATAGCCGTCTGAAAACATGGCTTTATGACAAGGACGCATGTCCTACAGGGATTGATCTCTCCTTGAAATATATAGGACCTCGGCAAAGCCTTCCTGAAGACGACGAAGATGAGTAGTGGGAAAAGGAGAGGAAGATGTTCAATTAAATTCACAGCCGGTCCATGTGATGCGGCATCTATTTCAGTCTATTTATCTCGTTTAGTGAATTTGATGTTTTTCATTCGAGGCCTGTTTCGTTGCATGACTTTCTCATTGAACCCTGGCTTTCAATTCGTCGAAGTAACCAACGTGATGATCTGGATTGTTCTCGGCTGACAACTCGATTGGCAATTGCTGGCTGAAATGCGAGGAAGGTTAGCTTATAATATCATTCGCCTCACCAAACGCGACATCGCGTGCCAAGATCAAACAACAAACATCGTTCATTTGCTAGCGGCGAGTCAAAAGTGATGGGGAATCTTGGAGATATGCCAGTGTACCTATGTACGTCACGATGAACACTTATCGGACATTGCCGCTAAATTCACCGTGACTTTATGTCTTAGTGCTCAGCTTGAAGTCTAACACATACATTCATGCCAGTGACTCGTTCCCAAGCCAAAGCTTGTGAGTTTTCTGATGGAAATCCCAGAGTTTGATTCTGAATTTATATGTAGTAACACTGCGGAATAAAATTCCTCAGGCTCCAATCAACTGCCTGCCGACTGAAATCCTTTCATCAATCCTCTGTCTCTGCTTGCCCGACGAGCTAGAATCACATTTTGTTGACAAGACTATCCTTCTTTGTCACGTTTGTTCAGTATGGAGAACTTCCCTGCTAGAACTACCATCTATATGGGCTACATTAGCATTCAATTTCGACAATCACTCTTTCCAAACTAGCAGCCCGAAGCCAATGGCAAAGTTCTGGCTTGAGCACGCTAAACGACAACCCCTCTCAGTCGTGATACAAGGTCCAAGTAATGACCCTCATGAAAGCGCAAGAAAGATCTTCGATGCCATTAAGTACTCCGTTCTCCGGCCATATACAGGAACTCAATGTCAATGTTGACTCCACCAGTCGTATCCATTTCTTTACCCAGAACGGCGAAATGATCCCCGCTCTTGAACGTCTTTGGCTTTATGTCGAAGTCTGCGATGAACCAATTACATTATTTGATGGAGCTCGTGCTCTTCGATCTGCAACCCTTAACATTCCAGACGACAGATTGAGTGACCGAGCATATTTCCCTTTCCCCTGGCATCAGCTCAAGCGCTTAAGCATCCTGTGTTGTATCCTGCCATCAACCTTTCTCAACATTCTCCGACAATGTATCAACTTGGAAGAGGGCCTTTTTGTCATCTGTAGTTATGATGAAGAGGTGGATGATCTACCCCGCCATCCTACCATTACTCGTTGAAATTAAGGCTGGAGCATGACTTTGAGAACGACAAGCTCTTTTGTGATTTTGCCTTCCCCAGTCTGCACCTTTTCGATCTGCGTGCTGAAGGTACCGAGGATGAACCGATAACTTTTGCTGCCATCCCAATTGGAATTAATCCAGCGACGTTGAAAATCCTCCAGCTTTCAGGTGTACCACTCCAGATTGATGTCAGTACGCTTTCCCGGTACCCTCGGGATCCCCATCTCTGGAAAGTCTAATCCTATACTTGCCCGAAATCAACCCTCGCGATATTTTTTCTGCTCTTGGAACAAAGGTGCAATTCCTGCCAAAGTTGAAGAGACTCGTTCTCTATATTCATGTCGGATGGGAGTCTAGTCTCCAAACCGAAGAAACCATGTCCACCTGTGAAGATTTCTTTGCGGCGTGGAACAATAACATCAATACGCCCAAGACAATACAACTTTTCACCCTGTATCAGGAATCGGGTATGCATTGTTATTTGTGGAGGTTCAAGCTTAAAGAGGAGTGTCATGACAAGGTAGCTCGAAAGATCGGCAAGATTCAAGAAGCTGCATAGCCGTCTGGAAATATGGCTTCATGACAAGGACGCGTGTCCTACAGGAATCGACCTCTCTTTGAAATATATAGGAACTCGCCGAAGCCTTCCCGAAGACGACGAAGAAGATAATTAGGAGGACAAGGACAAAAAATGCACCGATGTTCATATGATTACGGCATCGATTTCAGTCTATGTATCTCGTTCAGTGAATTTGATGTTCTTCATCTGCGTTGGTCTGTTTCGTTGTAGGAATCTCTCTTTCATCACTAAACTCTCAATTCCGAGAATTACACAACGTTGAAGATTCAGATTTTCCTCCACAAGGTGTCTGTTGTCTAGCTTGGGTGGGAAATCGCTGCCTGAAATGTGACAAAGGTTAGTCGCCACCGTCATGTTCATATATAATACCATCAGCCCTACTTTCCTCGTAATTTATACAGTCTTCTTTTCTCATGTCTTGTATGAGGAGTCGTAATTCTAGCATATTTCAGATGTTTTATGCTACTTGGGGCTGCGTATCATACCCGGTTTGTTCAGGGCAACCGTAGTACGAACCCGACTGAAGTTGAGGAAGTGGAACAAGTAATTGTAGTACGGTTAAGCGGCCGTAACGACTGTCGAGTTTATCTGTCAAGTATTGACAAGGACCATTTACAGTTGCGGGTAGTTGCGCTGAGTGTCTACATGTACAACATAGCGATCTTACTACATGCAAGATGACCTTCAATGTGGTGAAATCTTACTGTTATCTCATGTCATGATGTCATACATAGGTTTGTTCAGTGTTTTCGATAGTTTTCTAGACAGGTTCATATGTCAGAACGAATGCAAACTACAAACTTAACGACGCTCTCTTTCACCCAGGGCTAGAAATCTGCACAAAATCTGATGGAAGGATGATCTACTGTGAACTGCGTGGGACTATGTTCAGCTTCTGTGTCGCAACGAAGTGCTGCCTCTTTTCTAAATCTGAACTCACATCAGCGAAGGAGATGTAGATTAAGAGCGCGATGGACGAACCATGGGCCCACATGGCAGCACCAACCCTATTCGAAATCGTAAACATGAGCCCGACAATCGGAATGCCTTCAAGTAAAGCTGCAGCGAAGCCAAACTCTGGGAAAGTCCAACGGTTAGTCTACGGAATGAATAGGGCAAAAACATACGGAGGTAATCCCATCTTCTTTCCTCCATGAAAACAGCTACTTGCTGCTTCGACATCTTTTTTGCTTCGAAATACTGTAATTGTGAATGAGGGAGAAGTACGCGAAGATAGATTCTTATGTACAAACCGGCCGATGGAGATTCTGAGCAGTGCGCAGAGATTTGATCGCCGCAGATACGAAAATCCCGACAAATGGGTAGAAATTGAACGGCAGGAGGATCACTAAACTCACATTGATATAATTCGTAATTGAACCCATTCGAAACACATACCTCGCCGAACGACAAACAACCCAATCCATCCTCCCAACCAGCGTTTGACCAACGTTTCCCAAGCGGGCTCGGAGAGTACGAGTGGCGGGTTATCCCACTCTTCAACGTACGGCTGCCAGAAATCAGGTCCTTTCCCTCGTGAGGCGACCGTTTGACTCCAGGCACGTGTACGTGCAATATTGATGTTGCGAGCGAGGAAGAAGCGTAGGATGTAAGTGATTTGCGAGCCGAGAAGGAGAACAGCTGCATCTGGAGACAAATTAGAAAGGGTTTGATATCCGCTTGTACGACTTCACGCATGACGTACAGGTAGTGAGACTGAATGGAGGTCTGTACCCAAAAATTGTTGAATCCGATAGGCCTGTGACGCGAGGGGAGCTGACATTGACAAAGTTCGCTTGAGCAAATCTTTTGAAGGGATAGGACAGAGCCTACTTCGCGAGAAACATCTGGATGAACTTCCGTTGGATCCCAAATGTCAATACGGCCTGGAATACATCGGAAACGTTCAGTATCTCTTGTCCTCTGGCCAAAAAGACAAAGATACCCAAAATGCACCAACAACGGCGCCTCTTCTAGTAGCATGCCGACACTTATCCCAGGCTGGCATATACAAGGATCTATCGGTGAAGAAACGGTACATACCGACCACGACATACGTCGGAGGAAACTGAAGACGGAGTGTCGCGCGAACAAGAGGTTGTGGAACATTCTCGGGTTTGTAAGAAGTATGTGAATCGTCTTTGAAGAGGCTATCCTGAGCTTCGGGGCCATCCAACATTGTGGTCTCAGACTCAGAGAGGTAACATCCACTTGACAAGTAGCAGGGTGAAAGTCGTCGGATATTTCCTCCTTGAAGTTGGACACACGTCACCGCCACGTGCCGAGGAAGCAATTAAAATGACAAACATCGCGTCAACAACGCGTGATCCACGCGAAACGTGAACAGGTTTTCCTTCATTACCTGAGGTTCTGGCTATCTCCTGCTACGGTGGTCCCAGACAATCAAATACCAGCCAATCTCCATAGAGGCTCTGGCAATTCCAGGTTGCAATCCCTTATGATAGTTCTGGTCTCATTTTAGGAGGTGGCAGATATGCATTGCTTCAAACAATAGATTCAGGTCCGTATATGGAGACTCATACTTGTTTCGCATTGTATCTGATATGTTCCCATAGTCACCCGAAACCACAAGTGCCGTTTTGCTGATGTAGCATCATGGAAGCACAAAGTCCACGACACCCAGGATCGGAACTTGATGCTGTAATTGGATGCTATGTCAACCATGAAGAATCTCCTGAATCAGAACCATCTCATCTGTCCACATCCTATTCTTCTTTGAAAAACTCACACAAATGATTAGCACAATATATCAAGTTTGTCCGTCATCATCACTCTCCTATCACACCTTCAAGTTGGTGATTGAGATTATCATCGACATTTTGCTTGCAATACTTAACCAACAAGACATAACAATGGCAATGAACCGACCGCATCACCATACTCTCATCTTTCTTGCTGTGACCTTTCCCAGTACACTTCACTACCTCACCACTACGCTTTGTTTAAACTGCCTCGAAGTGGGCCAATTATGACCCCAATAGAACGTCGACTCATTCAATTATATGGAGAGCATCTAATTTACAAATGTATTGCATTACCGACAACTCTTGTCTTTTGTTACGGTAACCGTATACTGTTCTCTCAGTGTTAATGCCTCAAGTTTAATGCCGCACAGGTGTATTTATCCCAATTGCAGTTATGGGTGCCTACTCCTCTTGGTGGGTTCCGAGTCAGGCTTTTCAGAGAACCCTCTTCCTACTGATTTACAATGTCTCAGGCTTCAATGTCAGGTGTGGCATTCCAGGTGGCAATTGATCGTAATTTCTGTGGGTATTTTGACATTCAATGGACTTTTGGTGATGGAACTTGGGGGGGCGATTGATGACTGTCGACTCTTCCTGAGCAAAGGCACTTCTCGCTCTCAATATATTGAGGCCATAGCTGTTCTTGAAAATGGGATCATAGCAATATGTTGGTTCAGAGCCATTCCCGTGCGGTTTCCACTTCCAAATTCAACAAGCTGTAGCTGACTATATCGGCTTAGCCTGTCATCAACGATGCCTTTATTATATGGCGTGCATGGGTTGTCTTTGAGAAACAACGATGGACCCTCCATGTTTTAATCGGACTTTACCTTCCCAATCTTAGTATGTGGTGTCCATGGAGACTGACTGTCACTTTGTGCTAGCTGATACCGGCGTCCCATACAGTTTTCGTCCTTGTATCCCTTGGAATTCTTTCGAACCCTGAAAGGGCCGGTGAGATCCATTTGGAAGATTCCAACAATAAACTCGTCTTTTTCTTGTCGATTGCACGTCACACGTTTTCATTCCTCATCAACTGTTTTGCATCAACTTTGATCTTTTGGAGACTATGGTAGTATCTTTTATTCATCCATCTCTTTTCAATCATTCAATGAAATATTACCAATTTCTGCATTGACAGGGCCCATATTAGATTCTTACGCAAGTTGAACTTGGGCAGTCAACGGCGGCGATCGTTTAAATTGGAACGTGTCTTATACATCTTAGTAGATACAGGAGCTGTCTATGCTGTCCTGCAGGTATGATCTGTAATTTTTTTGTTTCTATCTGAAGCATAAGACCCAGACCTTCAGCTGCTTTTCATTGTACTGGATAACGTAATGAGTTCCACACAAATTGATGGGAAAGTCACAGTTGGCGTAGTTTCATCACTGTATATATGCATTACAGTGAGTTTACTGTTATCATTTACTATGATGATGTCCACATTTACATTTTACAGTTTGTCTACCTTTCCTTGACAATTTCCCTCATTCGTGGGCCGGTTTCAGTGTTGGATGTGGACGAAACAGTGTATTCACGCCACATCTCTTCGGCTGTCTGATTGTGTGTCACTTCCCACTTCCATATGACAAGTTCCAAAGTTCCACCCCATAGATATTTCGTTCATCTTCCTTCGCTGTCTCCTGGGCTGTGCCCGCGGCCTGGCTGTATTCACTAATCATCAACCTCATATACTTATTTAATGTAACACGTATCGAACTTCAGTGTCCCTAGCTGCATTGATGAGTATGAACCTCGTATGCTTATTTATGTATTATATCTTCAAACTTCAGTGTCCTTAGTCCGCAAGTAGTCTGTCTAATCCACGCCATTTGGCTTCAATTGTGCATCCACTACCTTTCTGAAATGGAATCCATCCACTACACGCATGCATTTATTACCTTGTCCCCAAGACAATGCCTTTTGTCGAACCCCTAGTCGTCTGTTCAACGTTCAATGATCATGATGCGAACCGAGAAGAAGGAATGTTACAATTAATTCTCACGTTTGTATACGAATTTGATATAGCGCGGGAGATGGGACTACAAGTACTTATGTAGAAGATCAAGTTGAGCTAGTACATCTACCACTCTTAACATTCGCGTCAGTAATCCCCCTGTTCCCCTGAAATCAAGAGGATAATGTATATCGCCAGATACAAAAAATCATTGAGCAGGCTTGACACTAGTCAATCATCAAGCGAAGTCCCGCCTTTGAAGGCGCCTGACTTTACCAGCTCGAGAAGGAAGAACCCGTTTCACGTCTGCGTCGGCTATCTAATGATCATGTTGTCAGCCGCAGGATTCCCATTGTCGACCGTTGCCTCTGACCCCGGAGTAGCCAGAAAGGATAGAGAAGCTCAGACCAGTGTATCCGACTCAAAACGCTCCATCCAGGAGCAATAGAACAGCACGGGATGTCACTGTCATGAATGGCAAGCCAAGGACACGACAATCAATAAGCACCCACGAGATATAAGTAGTCTTCATACTTCCAATTCCAATTCCAATCGAACGAGGCCATAGGTATCACTTTCATCTTACGATCTGACTGGGTACGTATAAATAAAGGATTCATGAAGAGCACGAGGATTTCTGAGTCGGACGAGTATCAAGAAAGAGGTCACCCGTCGCGCATAGTTGATGATAATTCTGATATTTGATCCCGCGATCGTGACAGGGGTTGTGCGAAATGTGAACGAGCGTTGAAATGGGGTGAGTTGAAGAGATACAACAGATAAGTAGAAATTGAACGGCAGGAGGATCACTGAACTTATATTTATAGTACCGATTTGAATTAAACCCGTTCAAAACACGTACCTCGCCGAACGACAAACAACCCAATCCATCCTCCCAACCAGCGTTTTGCCAAAGTCTCCCAAGCAGGCTCAGAGAGTACGACTGGCGGATTATCCCACTCTTCAACATACGGCTGCCAGAAATAAGGACCTTCCCCTCGTGAAGCGACGGTTTGACTCCAGGCACGTGTACGTGCAATATTTATGTTGCGAGTGAGGAAGAAGCGTAGGATGTAAGTGATTTGTGAACTGAGAAGGAAAACAGCTGCATCTGAAGACAAGCATTTGATACCCGCTTGCACGACTTCACGCATAACGTACAGGTAGTGAGACTGAATGGATGTCTGTATCCAAAGATTGTTGAATCCGATAGGGGGAGCTGACATTGACAAAGTTCGCTTGAGTCAATATTATGAAGGAATAGGACAGATTATACTTTGCGAAAAACATCTGGATGAACTTCCGTTGGATCCCGAATACGGCCTGGGATACAATTGGAAACGTTCAGTATTTCTTGTCCTCTGGTCAAAAAGACAAAAATACCCAAGATGCACCAACAACGGGGCCTCTTCTAGTAGCATGCCGACACTTATCCCAGGCTGGCATATACAAGTATCTATCGGTGAAGAAACGGTACAAACCGACCACGACATACGTCGGAGGAAACTGAAGACGGAGTGTCGCGCGAACAAGAGGTTGTGGAACATTCTCGGGTTTGTAAGAAGTATGTGAATCGTCTTTGAAGAGGCTATCCTGAGCTTTGGGTCCATCCAACATTGTGGTCTCAGACTCAGAGAGGTAACATCCACTGTGAAAGTTACCTTGCTATGCAAATAGCCAGGTCTCTCCCTGTCGGAAAACAGAGGTTTTTATTTGCGTCTGTTTGATTCGACGGTTGGATCTCTTTTCCTTCGGAAATAACCAAGGGGGGAGCCGCCTATGTGGTGCTTCAGGTATGACATGGACAATATTTGTTTCATTGCAAGGAATTATAGCCTCCCTCAGCTCCTGTACATCGTGATGAACATCGCATCTCCTCCAGATCAACTTGCTGGAAGAACCGCATTTGACGTGCCAGTTCCAACACTGTATGTCTGCATGATCACAGTGAGTATCATCATTTGCCATGCAATGCACATATACACTTTACAGTTTGTCTACATTTCCTTGACAATTTCTCTCATTCGTGGGCCCCTTTCAGTGGTGGATGTGAACTTGGAGACAGTGCACTCGCTCCACCTCTCTTCTATGACACGTACCGCTCCATTGAGCCGAATCCTTTCATTCATCTCTTCGCCCTCTCCTGTGCTGTGTCTCGCTCTATACACAACTTATGAACCTCCTAAGCTTATTTATGTATCATATATCGGACTTAGGTGTTTACTTTTATTCTGTGAGTAGTCTCATTAGTCCAAGCGCATCTGTCCCGGGTCATATGGCATGTCGTTGGACCGACGTACGTATACACGTACGACTGTCTTCTCGTAAATGCGTGGTGACTTCTATTGGATGACTTCCACAATGTTAGAACGAGGTGGATACAGGATTGAGATTTTGAAGCTGAATAGTTATATAATAGATGCTCTTGTTTCTATACGCGATTGATGGAGCACGGGAAATGATAGTGCAAGTACAATATCATAGACGCGGCAAGGTATATGAACAGTCTTCTACCCAGTGTATGTCAGTCCAAAGTATGAAGAATAGCAAGCTAATTTTGTGTACCGGAGTAGAACTTGTGGCCTGGTTGACTTACGAAAACTCAAAGCAATCGACGAGCAGCACCAGCTTATTGGGACGCGTTCCATATGACCAGGAGTAATAAACCAGCATGGCATGTCACTGTCATAAACCTGACACCGAAGCAGTGACTGGTGCTAGAGAACAATGACAGCATACATACAAGCCAAGACTACGCACGAGATTATAAGTAGTTTTCATACTTCCAATGCCAATTCCAATTGAACGAGGTCATGGGTATCACTTTCTATCTGTCCGTTTAAACTATGGATTCATGAAGAGCACGAGGGACCTCAGGCTCCGAGTCGGACGAGAGATGTCACCCGTCGCGTGCCAGTCTGAGTTGATATTAATTTCGAGATTTAACGCCGCAGTACTAGTGTCAAGACGGACGATTGAGTATGGATAGGAGATGTTTGAATGCTGGAAGTTTATTCCATCTGCGATGTGTGGTGTGAGTGAGGTTTATGTAGCAAAGGCGATGTATACTCACGGTGGATGCTTGATGGTATCAATACTGCGTGGTATGGGTATTAGTTCAGAGATAATAGTACAACTTACGAGATCTCCCCCTCCTCCAAAGATCAATCCCAAAGGAAGATAGAAGTAACTCACCTCGACACTCGTTACATCATTCACTCGCCCCACTCGTTCTAGATCTTGTCTAGATCTGTCCGTCCAAGCGTAAGATGGTATTGACTACTCACGACCATTTAAGCGCCAAGCATTAGGTTCGCAAGCCACCGTACGTACGTATGTATTGACGTCAACCCCGGACCGAGAACTGGTTATCTAGCAGTAAGTGAGTGAGTAAATCAGCTTGCCGTTGTGCTGTGGTGATGTCGACCCACTGGATTGGATTGGTCGATGAAAGGCTGGTAGCCAATCGGCGGAGGAGCCTGGGGCTTATGATACTAATAGGCAAAAGTATAATATGAATCACGTCACGGTCCGATGCACAAAAGAAGGAAACCCACATACCAAACGATGAGATGTATTAATATTGGCCCGCACCACGAACGTCGATACTAGTACTTTTATATCAAATGTCAAGTCCATAAATCAGTCGGAATCACGCACCGAGAACCTTACACATGTCATCTACATGTCATGGATGGATGCGGTACTCCTTCTCACTGGCTGGCAGGCTGGCATTGGGCGAGCTCGAACTGGCAAGTTCCGATCGGCGGTAACGGACAGAATAAGTACGCAATCGCGTTGAATGAGCGCGGAGTTGGAGCTGAGATACCTCCAGCTTTCGCGTTGAATGAGCGCGGAGTTGGAGCTGATACCTCCAGCTTACTTTAATAAGTACTTACACTTAGACGTAAACCCCATATGATGATGGACTTATCGAGAGGGATCTGTGTGTAGATAAGAATATGTAGTCGAGAGAGGGGGGTTCGATCGCATGCGCTGATTCGTGCAAAGCTTGTGTTTATGAGGGGGTGTCATATGATATCCCCAATGTCTGTACCGGTAATCCAGCGCCGGTGATGTGAAATTCCCTTATGCTGATCTCATTGTAATTTCGCGTCGATGGCTGGAAATGGGTGAACGTGAGTAAATAACGGGTGAGCATGTAGACACGATGCATGTGGAATGGACGTGGTTTCCACTTATACTGTACATATGTAGTACATACATATATGCGAGTCCGAGTCGGAATTACACGCTTGACGCGCGGGGGAGACATGGTTGGGGTTGAACGGTAGAATTGACAGGTGATCCGTGATGGGGATACGAATCAAGTAAGTCACTCTTCTTATGTAGTCCGCCAGTTACCTCCAAATACCTTATATTGAAAAGTGAGCCCATATACATGGTACGACGCGCATATACGAAACGACGGATAGATCATAAGAAGGGACGGGTGCGGACAGGGGCAGTCCTGAAAGTACATTCAATCATTCAAAGAGCGAGCGAAGAGACGAGAGAAAGAAAGGGGAAAAAATTGGTACTACGGATAGTCATTCATCCATTCATGATTTTTCTGATTGCTTTTACTTCCTCCTATTGACCGGTGGCATGTAGACATGGCCGCGGGAAATCCTATCATCAGCAGGGCGGGCCATGCTTTCCAGGGTTGCACCATCAAAGTAAGTTCGGATCTCGTGGCGGGTGGAATAGCGGAACCGGGGGCGGCAGCCGTGGCCATGACACTCATCATGGGAAGCTATACATCATAGAGCACGTCAATATCTGATGTAGAGGACAGGTACATGACTTACGAGGTGCGAAAGCATATTGATGAGGATCATTTTCGTCCATCTCGTCGTCGTCGTCGTCGCTATCGGAGTCAGGGGGAGCAGCGATGGGACTGCGTGATCGAATGACGGACGAGAGAGGGGGGAGCTTGAGAGAGAGCTTAGATTGGGGCTGGGGCTGGGCATAGTAGGGAAGATAAGATGCACTGTAGGTCCCATAAGAGACGTATTGAGGCCAGTAGCCAAGTGGAGCGGGCTCTGTGGGCTGTGCGGGAGGGTAAGCGTGGTAGAGCTGCACCGGACTGTCTGCCGGCGAGACAGAAGCCGGCGAGACAGAAGTGCGGTCACTCAAAGACTCAGAGGAGGGAGAGTGGCGGCGGGGCAGAGGCGCAGACTGCGTCGTCTGTTCCTCGACAACGGCGGGTGCAGCGACAATTTCTGGCGTAGCCGGGGCAGTCTCGGGTGTGGCGGAGGCAGAAACCACAGATTCCTCGGTGGCCCCCGCTACTGCCTTCTTTTTCGACCGTCGAGTTCGCTAGAGACGATAATAAATAAATGACTTTTTTCTTTCAAGTGCCATACTCACCTTGGGCAATGGCTCGCCTTTCATCATCTTCACCCCGCGGCATAAATCCCGATGTTTAGTCCACAAACCGCGATAATACTCATTCCTTTGATCCAGCTTGATCCATCGTTTACATCCTACGCATTTGACAATCCTCGAGAGCACCTCGAGCGTCCACGGGTCCGCCTCGAGTCGGCGCCGACGCTCGTTGACATCCGTACAATTCTTGCGCTTCCTCACACGTTGCTGCGTCGATCCCTTCTGATTACCCCGCTTTTTCGGCTGACTTGCGCTGTCGGGGCTGCTGGGCACCTTGGGTCCTTGTCCTGCTTTGTCCACGACCTGCTGGGGCGTCGACGATCGCCTACCCCGGGTCTTGAGAGTGAGTGTGGGGAGACGAGTGCTAGATCGAACGCGCATGGTGTGCGGAGGAGATATCCAGTGGTGGAAGGGGTGAGGAAAGAGTCTGGTTGGGAGGGGGAGTGGTTTATATAGTAAGGGGGCGGTAATTTACTCCCCGAAACAAAACAACCAAAAATCAAGCGGAGACTTGTTCGCGGAGTGTAGAGTTCGGGTGATACGGCGGGATACATTTTCATCTCCCATCACAATATGATCTATCTCCACGTGCCTTTGTTTTCGCTCCCTAATTTTTTTATCCCTCCCTTGAAAGGCCAGGATGCGTACATACATAATTAACGCCCGTAGACATAGACTATTATGTATATTATCTATCTACCATCTTCGTCCAAAGAAAAATCGGCTGTTATTTCAAATGCCAAGCATCATTTTCTTATCCGAGAGTCACGGGTGCATTGTCTCGATCAAGCCTCGATAAGATCAAGATTCCGTCCATAACATACATCCATAACACAAAGGGCACAAGGGAACAAGAGAAATCCGGATGTATCATGATCGTGATTACCACGCCAGTAAACCACCCACCCACACTCAACGAACGAAGGCGGAACTTCGGAACACGCGGAGTGGAGTCATAGGTACCAGGTGGCCCCTCATCCGGCCAATCAAATCCATCCATCTTATAACGACATCCATCCATGCTAATTCTTCTTTAATCTTAAATCAACCGATTATGTCGGAGCCATCCACGCCGTGTTCTTTTTTTTTCTCTCCATCCCCCGCATGACGAGATTAGGTTCCATTCAAGTTCCGAGTTCGACTTGAGACCATCTGAGATCCCTTTGTACGACATGTATGTATGTACATATGTATGGATTTATAATCATCAGCATGGTGAGAGGAAAATATTGACAATTTGGATCAGATCGACAGGTTCGGCGAGAGCCGAGGAACGTCGCTTATTCCTTGAGTTCAAATATGGACAGATGCATATGTATGATAGATAGAAGTTCATATTATTTCTGATGCGGAAGTATCCTTGTTTCTTGTAAGTATGTACTGCTTCTTTCGTTACCGGTATCGATGGACCGGATTCAAATACCGCCGTATACCGGTGGCCCACCGTGATACCTATTATATTTTTCGTGGTGGCACGGCACTCTGGGCACCCCTGTCTGTGGCCACCAGCACAAACTAAAAAGAGAAAAATCTACATATGTATATACAATTCTAGTCTTACCGCCCGTGGGCCACCCAACTCCCGCAGGTATCTACAGATCCACATATCTACCAGGGCCACTGTACATATGGCCACATGGCCGCCTTCAAGTAAACGGCGTTCACTTGGCCTCATTCTCCGCATCACATGGGGTGGGTTCTTATTTCTATGTACGAAAGTAGTTATATTCAATCTTGATCGCGTGTTCTTTGATGGATGTCGAACGGTGCGGCAGGTACGTCGGAGGGATTGAGGAGATAGGATAGATATAACGAAAGAAAAATAAAGAGAAAAAGAAAAAATGGAGGTCAGTCCGGGAGAAAACGAAAGGGGTTCTTTTCTTCTATGGACGAAAGTAGTTAAATTCAATCTTGATCGCGTGTTCTTCGATGGATGTCAAACGGTGCGGCGGGATTGAGGAGATAGGATAGATAGAAGAAAAGGAAAAAAAAGAAAGAGAAAAATGGAGGTCAGTCCGGGAGAAAACGAAAGGGGTTCTTCTCTTCTATGGACGAAAGTAGTTATATTCAATCTTGATCGCGTGTTCTTCGATGGATGTCGAACAGTGCGGCAGGTACGTCGGAGGGATTGAGCAGATAGGATAGATAGAAGAAAAAAATAAAGAGAAAGAGAAAGAGAAAGAGAAAAAATAGAGGTCAGTCCGGGAGAAAACGAAAGGGTTCTTTTCTTCTATGTACGAATGTAGTTATATTCAATCTTGATCGCGTGTTCTTCGATGGATGTCGAGTGTGCGGCAGGTACGCTGGAGGGATTGAGGAGATAGGATAGATAGAAGAAAAGAAAAATAAAGAGAAAGAGAAAAAATAGAGGTCAGTCCGGGCGAAAACGAAATGCAATTTTTATTGCGTACATATTCATCTATGGCAGTCGAGTGGTGCGCCAGGTACGTCAGATGGATTGAGAAGATAGTACATCGTATAGAGCGAAAAGAAAATAAAGAGAAAGAGAATAGAGGTCCATCCGGGAAAAAAGAAATGCGTGTAGCGTGTATAGACAACAGAGGAGACGACAATACATATCTTTGTTTGTGGCTCGTTTGTATAGTGGCCATGCCATGTCCATGGCCACAAACGAACACGTAACACACACACACCTCCCAAATTCCAGGCCATTGTCTCCAGTGTGTTCTCCAAGATGTCGATACGAAACAATGGGGCCTCTAGATCTCCCTCAATTGTGTTCATTCTTCTCCTTTTCCAAATTCCACGATACCACGCAACACGAGTTAATTTTCTATCTCGTTCAGACACTCAAGCACGAGTTAATCTTTTATCCGCGTCCACGCCGTCCGTGAGCCAGCCAGACACTCAATCACCCGTTCAGTGGAAGATATACGACGCCTGGAGCCCTGGACTCGGTGGGTTTTTTTGCTGGGTCGGGTACATACATATTGACCTTGAAAAACAGCTCGTTCACCCCCTTGCGCCTCAACATCTCTCAAAATCGGATTTGGGAGCGCACATTATTCGTGTCCTTTCTTACACTCGAGCACAACTCCTACGACCGCTTTGACCGTCCTCCCCCCCCCAGAAAAAAAATCAAACTTCGACGTCTAGGCTCTGGAATCGACACGGCATCATCAATAACCACCCTACCCAATCAAAAGAATATCCCCCGTCCATCCACGTAGGGTTTTTCTTTTCTCATTGTAGAATTACCTGTGGCTGATTCATGCTTCCCCACTATTATGATAGACCGCTTGGGCCATGCCACCTATTACCCCCGCCCTTGCCTCGGCATGATGTTCAATTCGACGGACGCCTCACATCCTCTTACATAGCCTTATTCAAGAAAGACAAAATTGACCGTCGCTTCAATTGGTCCTTGAAGCCACCCATCGGTGACCAATCCCACGACGTTGCCACATACAAATCAGCCACAGACATCGTCCGCCTGGATCCTGGTGTGTCTTCTTGTTGATGGTCGGCGGTACACTCTACTAACTGCCTTACTCTTAAAATCAGTAGATCGATCGATTCAATAATGTCGCCACCATCTCTCCGCCTTATGTTGCACACGTACATTTTTTCTCTTACCCCTTGAGTACGCTATGGCTTATATCCGAATACTATAGAACGCTTAGACCGTCCCCAAAAAATCATCAGGTCCATGCAATAGGTCCCCAAGCATCCTAGAGTCGTACATTGAAAAGGATCTATATCATCATACATGTACGTTCGATTCTTTCCTAGCCACACGATTACTTGTGGCTTATCCACACTTGGACCGCTCCACAGATTTATCTGCTTGCAAATTTGGACTCTAAGCTCATCCTCACCCTCTTCCTCAAGTCCTCCAGACCGCTTCTTACTCCAAGTTGCCATCGTAGGTTCCCCATTTTTCTTTTCCTCGAGTTGGGTGTACTGACTTTCTTTCAACAATCATAGTGGCGTTGTTATCTCTGTCAGACCAATTTATGAGGGATATGATTTCAACGCGTAGGTTTTCTGACACCGTCGTACAATCCTTTGTTGACTCGTTGCAATTGCTATAGTCTGGCTGGATCCGATTCTATTCTGCTTTTTGAAGAGTCGGAAGGAGTCTGGACTGATTTGAAACGCGGCGATCGATTGATCAATACGCCATCGCGCTTGGACGTCTCGAACCAAGCCTCGTGAAATATTCAACGCGCACGATTTCTTTCTTTGCCACAATATTCATCTGCGATCCATTAATATCTTCGCTACAGACTGCCTCGGACGACCCAAAAATCGCCGGGCCTACACAGTATTCCCAAAGCCGAGCATCATCTCTCTACGTTTTATTCAAAGGAACATTCCATCGGTACAGTTCCTCGCTTTCTTAATAGTAGAGTGTTTTGTGCTGATTTGTGTCTGCTAGGATCTACTACCTGGACCGTCCTTAACATGTTCAAGCACCCACTCCGGTAACCTATGAGCAGTGATGAACGAACCAAGCTTCGTACCCTACGTCCGATTGTCCTGATACTTATTCACAAGTTGGTGAAAACCTGGACAGTCTCAAGACTAACGATCTTACACATCCCTTTACGATTTCTCCCAGCAAATCCAAGGGATATTTCAGCGGGAGGTCAGATCTAGATGAAGGTCATGAAGCGATAATATAGTACTAATTTCCCCGCTCCATAATTCCCGAGAGGAAGAGCACCACGCCAACAACTTGAAGTCACGATGCTTGATCCCGTGAAGACATAGCCTCAGAGGGATGTATTTAAATGAAGGATGTTCAGCTTCTCTGAAAACGCGAAATGATAGCCACCGGCGCCACATCTTTGATCCCCTTTACCGGCTTGGCTTCTGTGAATCGTGATATGTACACAAGTGTGTATGTATATCCGATCGCGGTACATACATACATACAGACACCTCCATGCATACATTCATTCGGTACATAGACCGGCTTGTTTCTTATTTTCCGATATCATGATGGAGTCGAAGGACACCTTCAAATCAATCAATTATGATCCCAATTGTCATGCGCATACTTATCAGTGACTCTGTCAAACTTCACAAGTTCCGCCACTTGAGATGATGTGCTGGAGAGCCCCAGAACGTACATAGCAGAGTGTATGTATCATGCAATGACAAGCAAATCCTGACTCTCAAATACACACCGCTGATGTGAAGGGGAATTTTAAGTAGGAGTGTCGGATCGCTCCGAAGCTATTTTTAGCCACATCTCTTATGCATGAATTCAAACTCAGTCGCTCTGCTCATTGACTATACTTAATAGGACGAAGATTAGGAGCTCTATGCCTTTCGAAGTCCCGACCAATCTACAGACTGCTCTTCATGCATGCTATGGAAAGGATAAGGTCCGCGTTCTACGAGTAGTCCGTGAAGGAGCCTGGCATCATGTCGTGGAGTACAACGTGACGGTTCTTGTCGAAGGTGATATCGATGTTAGGTGAGCATAATGAAAGCGACATTTTCACTCTTGACTGTTTGGCGTGATTGAAACTATGATCTTTTCTTGGTCTCGTCTTCGACCTGTTGTGAGGAACCTGACACGCGGATCTCTTACAGTTACACGAAGGCCGATAACTCTGTTGTTGTAGCGACTGACTCCAGTGAGTAAGTAAGTGCGCTTTTTTCAGCCGACTCAAATTTGGCCTCGTCATAAAGTGAAGAACATTACCTATTGTATGTGTTCTTACGACTCATGAGGTTCATACTGCTCTATATCGCCCATAGACCTTGCAAAAATCTCTCCGCACGTTCTTGTGCCAGAATATTTTGCCCTGCATCTCGGAACACATCTTGTTTCTCGCTATTCACACATAAAGAAGGCATTTATCACGATTGAACAGCTGCGATGGTCGCGAATCCCTGTCTATAATACCCAGAGTCAGGAAGGGGCATCGAAAGGTCACACACATTCATTCTTACGCGATGGAGACGATAAGCGCGTTATCAAGGTTGAGGCGAGTAACCAAAAATCCTTTATCTGAATATATCATCAGAATATGGCCTAGGTTGATGCATCAGCAGGCAAAGATCGACTCGTTGGACGGGTCTCGGCCGGCATTACTGATCTTCTTGGTGCGCATCTCTTCTTTCCGTGTTCCACATCTTCATGACCCAATATCGCTCGGCAGTTTTAAAATCGACGGGATCGTCTTTCACGTCATTCATCAGAGACGAATATACCACTCTTGCCGAGGTCGATGACCGCATTTTCAGCACTGCCATTGATCTGCAATACACGTTCGCAGAAGTTAATCTTATCTCGCCTAAAGATGAGAAGAAGCTTGATTTCAAACTTGGAGAAAGCGTCCAAGGATCTGTTTGGGATGCTACTGATGTTGCGAGAAGCGCAAGGGACATAACTCTGGAAGTTTTTGCAGAAGACGACAGCGCCAGCGTCCAGGTGAGCCTAATCACTCTACTTTCATCATAATTGACCCATGTGGATGGTATAATATAGGCTACCCTGTACAAGATGGCGCAAATAGTTCTCGCGCAGAATGGTGGTGTTCAGGCCGTCACTTATACGCTACCCAACAAGCACTACATTCCGGTGGACATGCGCTATATTGACGTGGAAAACGTCACTCCTCCGTACGTACTTTTTTTGCTCTTCTCCATCGCGACGAGGTCATTCCCGTCGTATATCCAATCGGTTTTCTGGGATTTTGACTGCCAGCTCATTGTTTGAATCATCTGTTTATCTGACCATATTGCCTTCTATCTACTGATGTCTCAAACTTTGTAGTTCCAACGCTGAGGTCTTTATGCCTATTTCTGCTCCAAGGTGTGTTACATCGATATCTTTCGATATATATTTCTAATCTCTCGTGAAAGTGGACTTATTACCGCAACTGTATCCCGTAAATGAAAGAGATATATCTGGAAAGTCGAAGATCCATGATCATGCATGCCACTTGTATCCTGTATACATAGTACTGTGAAATGGACAATCCTATTTTAGGAGTCGACTTCGACTGAATTTCGCTTTCACGACGGCTTGTTCGGTTCAACAGAGAAAAAGTCGACGTGCATTCGGTTCACCAGAGAGAAAAAGTCAACATGCATGGGCACATGTCGTTCAACCAAAGATCAGTGCTCGACATGAGGGTACTTATAAGTTAGTGGCCGGCGACGCGAAACTTCGAACGATGCATTCTTCACTTTACACCCCCTTCATCCTCGGTGGCATGATTCTCACTGTGAGTGAAAGAGTTGTTTTGAAATCGCAGATAGGTTCAATCGGTCTGCCGTACAGGGCTCCAGTCATGCATTATGGGTTAAATTTCAGGCAGGTACCCACCATAATTGACTCTTGTCCTTAGTTGACTTTTGTTTAGGACATGCAATGTGTTGAGAACTGCACAGATCCAAATCCGAGCAAGCACATTCTCTATGAGCAACCTGTCTGGCAGACTCTTCAAATATTCGGTGTGTGATAGCGTCTGTTTTTCACATCACTGATAGTGCTGGAACTGACACGTTGGATACCCAGTCGGAGAGATACTCTGTAAGTTCCGTCTGCGATATGTCCCTGATGGATCACTGATTCATACTGGGCCTAGGCTTCCTACCGGTCCTCTACATGCGGTTCAAATCCCTTCGGAAATCGCAGCCAATTCAGCTTCCAGAGGACGATGTTGTCGACCACAAAATCGAAACTCACACCTCCAATGAAATGAAAGGTATCTTCCTCCTGTGGATTCCGGCCCTCTGTGATGTCATCGCAACTACCGTACGTCCTCACCCGCTCCTAAACGGCCAACCGAATGACTTCATAACTCGCAGCTGATGAATGTTAGCCTGATATACACGCCCGTCTCCATTGCTCAAATGACCCGCGGTGCCTTGGTCCTCTTTGTTGGCGTTTTTAGTGTCATCTTTCTTAAACGTCGACTATTTCTACATCAGTTGCGTCACACAAACATTGAATTTATCATGAACTCTTATTAATGCTTTGTATCCTTAGGTGGATATCTCTTCTGATTGTCGTGGGTGGCATTAGTTTGGTCGGGTACAGCGGGTCACTCGTTTCGACAATTATCAGAGCGCCGGCGCTCGATAGTCTTCTCAATTTGAGAGAAGCCTCGAATGCTGAGCCTCAGCTAGGGTTTGTTCTTGTCGGTCAGTCATCGAGACGATCCGAGTATTTGATGCCTTATAATTGTATGTCTTCAGGTGTGTTCTTGGTTTTGTTGGCGCAGTTTATGTAAGTCACACCTGAAACTATGGAGAACAAGTCCTCAGGGCCCTTTGTGCTCAGCATTGCCATCCAACTTGTCGTCCAAGGTACATACATTCAGAGTATTTGTTATCTGCTCAGAAACTAAATCCCCCAATCAACAGAGAAAATCATGGGTCAGTGATATGCGCACCTCTTTCGGAACCATCCTGACATCTGCGATCCAGAACAGTACTCGCTTTCACCCCTTGTTGTGGTCGGCTACGAGGGTCTCTTTGGCACAATAACTCTACTCTCCTCCATTCCCATTCTCGCGACTCCTTCTATCTCTAGTCTTTCGTCGTTTTTCGACCTTCCCCGCGGATGGCATCAGTTTGTTCACAATCCTGCAGTTCTATACTCTGGGATAGCAACTGCCATTAGCATCGCATTTTTCAAGTTCTTCGGCCTTAGTGTTACCCGCCATGTCAGCGCGACTGCACGATCTCTGACTGATATATCATGCAGGACTTTGTTAACCTGGATCATCAGTCTTGGTCTTGGTTGGGAGATATTCATATTCCCTACTTCGTTATAGCAAGTTTTGGGCTTTGCGCTTCTAGTGTAGGTCCTTGATATCCAAATATTACTGAGCTTATCCTGATCAATTTTTCCTATTCTCAAGCTACGGCACGGTATGAAATTACCCTTCTTTCCTTTTGGCTCAGTTTGAACTTGTCTTATTATAGTTTCTCTTCCATGGCCGCAGAATGGGCTAGGCACTCTCTCCAAAACTGAAAGCTTTGGGAAGGTTTAAACACTATGGGACTTGGATAGTATACTGTACATGCGTACATACAAAGTTTCACTTGCTTTCAAAGTAGAGACCAACTCAATGCTTCTCATGTTCCAATCCCCTCTCATCGTTTTAATCCGCCGCTTGACCAAAGCATTGCATAACGCGCTTAAATTTATGTGTCTTATGATCTTGTATGAGAATTTGTATTTAGTAGATAACCTTGATTTAAAGTCATTGTAGCAAAATCAACTACACTTTCCTGAAGGACAGCAAGACAAAAGAATTTTCATGAGACAAATAGAAAGCTTCCAGTGTTATGAACTCCGTTTCTTGAACATGACTGACGTCTTCGGGTTCGGTGAAATCCTCGCGTTGAAAGCGAAATTGGCGGGTCGTGGGCCATTATTCTCTAGTGCCACATCATAGTGGAGCAAAGTGTACGTAAGTAACGCTTTCAGCTCATTGACAGCGAAAAATCGTCCGGGACTGTGGGTGAGGTAAACACGAAAAGTTGTTCAAAATGTCGATGGATCCTACCATGCATGTCTACCATTTCCGAAAACGATATAATCGTGGCTTAGGGCCACCATTTGATGCTTACTGAACCCTTCAACCTGACTTTCTCTGATTCTTGAGAACCTGAAGCCATCAAAGGCTGATGCATCCACATAAAGGTCCTATGGTCGGAAGACTCTTCATGATTGTTTCCAGGGGCACCAAATTTAAAGAGACACTCTACCTCGTCGTGATGCATCGCAAGATTGGGAACAGCAATGTTATGTCCTTTGGGAACGACAGTTCCGTCAGAGAAGGTGAAATCCTTCAGAACCCTTCGTTGCATGATCACTGTAGGGAACGGGTTATACTCCAGTCGCAGGAAAGTCGCTCAAAGCATACGGGCATTGCTCACTCCTAATCTCTGCGATTCCTTGATAAAGCTGTCCAGTTTCACCATCTTATGCATTGATATTTTGGAATTCCCATCTTCGCTGATCACTCTCTCCACTTCTTCACGTAAGGCTGGCACAAAAGAGGGATTGATTGCGAGGTCGAATAGTATCTGGGTAAAGGCCTGACGACGAAAGTCGACACACACGGATCCTGGTAAAGATGTGAAAACTTGTCTCACCTGCGATGTCGTGTGGATAGCAGCGAAGTTCATTACCAAGATACGCATAGTTAGGTCGCGGACAGTCTTCTGCCTTTCCTCAGCATGGTCCAATAACCAAGACAGAGCATCATTCTTGTTTCAAGACGTTTGAGGGCTGGCCTGCGAGGAGGATCGTAGGCTTACCGGTCGGTCAGGCCAATCGTTGCCATTTTTACATTCATGATCAAGTCGCTCCTGAATCAATGGGCCAAGGTGGCCCATGGCACGCTGAACCTGTGATTCAAGATTGGTGAAGTAACGCCCAGCAAATCTACGGCCGACCATTAGATTATGACAGCTTCATACGAAATCCGCCTACGGCTTTAAAAAGTCGGGAAATAAATTGATAATTTGAGCTCCTTTCATGACATCAACGGTGAATTCGATGTTGAGATACATGTAATCGTCATTTCTGCCTGAGAGAAAATCAGATCGAAGTCCTGTGACGATATTCAAGAACCGACATAGCGGGAGGCCGACAAAAAGTCGATTGCTGGAACGACTAACTATTTTCCTCGTTGTTGAAAGCGCGTTAATCGAAGTCCACTCTATGGGGACAAGGATAAGTTCACAACTAAATCCAAAAGGGCCTTTCTTTGCTGTTTGCCGCTTACCCTCCGTTTGTGGAATATATTCTTCAAATGCCGATCGAATCTCGTCCTGTACATCAGGGAAACGCGCAACTAGGCTGCGAGTAAGAGCAGTTCTGACAACATCGGTGTGATAAGAGTTATGGAAAAGTTCTGGGCCCATGGTGTACATCATTTGAAGGGACTTGCATTGAGCATGAGACTTGGGCTTTACCAGGAAGAAGACTCGGATACGTACGTCTTTGATCAATTCTCGAAAAGATACGGAGTCATCTGAAGCCTTTCGCAATTCGTCTATCAACTTGGGACCGCTGACGACTACTGTCCAGTTGGAGACACCTGGAATCTTGAATGGGGCACCGCCATACTATAGGGGGCTTTTACTTCTCTATTTGCCAATCATCTCAAGTGAATGCCCGAACCTTGTAATATCCCTCCTGGATCATATCACGAGCATTGGATACAAACTGATATGCTCCTCTGTACGAGGAGAGGATACCTGAACCTCCGATGGTAGGTATCTTGTTCAGCTGAAATGAAAGAGATTCGATGTCAAGAACATTTGAAGTGTTAAAACGACGTACAATTTTCCTGTCGGCAGAGCTCTTGTAAAATCGTGATATGACATAAACTGAGGAAATAGCGACTGAAATCACGACGAGTAGGTTATCCATTGGATATAATGAGATGGAGGGTGGTAAGAGCCTAACAGGAGGGAATATGGGGTAGTTATACCCACAGATGCCACGCGCAGTAGCTTGTGTGACTCGATTCTAGAATCCTCCTAAATTAAAGTCATCCCGAGGAAGTTGTTATGAAAAAGACATGAGGCGCGTTCATCGAGTCTCCTTCCACTCATGATCTGGAAAACACGGAACATCAGATTTCAACCGGGTTTTCACCGAATTTACTTGAGCTTGCCTGACCTCAAATCCATAAATGCGATGACTAATGGTGGAAGGGGCAAGGAGATGTCTATGTCTCGGGAAAGTCCGACCGGCATATTGTCGTCACATACTATCCCCTACTGTGAAGTCGGCACCCCCCCTCAGTCGGCAGTCACAGTCGTCACACCACATGACCATAAGCGAGCCTTTGCCGGTTCAGACCCGGCACTATTATTGAGTCTCATTTGATTAGAGTAAGTACTTACACCATCCAGTTACTTCATCGTTCACAATTTCTTATCGCATGTCCTCTGATTTCACTCATTCTCCTACAAACAATACTACCCCACGCGGCAAGCGTCGTTTGCGTACATTCTCCGATCCTCCAACCCCAGGTACTCGTAAATGTGCTCGATCATCGATTAGTCCACCGAGACCAAGCGCAATTCGAGCTGCACAGCGTAACTCTGAGTTCGTCAACCGTTTCCTGAGATACGATAACCAATTGACATCTTTTTGGATTTCAGGCTGTATCAGAAAGGCGGACCCCTTTACTCTCAAGGTACACAGGACTGGGAACAGGCTGTTGGGCTTGCGGACCCTAGTTCTCCAGAACGCAACACAGCAAACACGGTCAAAATCGAGTAAACAACCAAGCAGAAGCCACCTGGGCCAGCAGATGAAAAACTGACCTGTGACTTGGCGAACAAAAGTAAGGCGAATGACACGAAAACTTCGGCTCATTTAGAGCTCATTCGAGATTACAATCGACTGCGGGATGCATTCAGGGGAGAAGAGCAACGCGAGGAGTTGTCCACGGAAATTCTGCTACTCAAAGAACGTATGCGTCACCTTCACGGCCGGCTCGTTCGGTCACGGCAGTTCTGTAGTCTGATAGGGAAACAGCTTGTAATGCAATGGAAAATTGCACCAACCTGTCGCCGTAGAAAGCGCCCATGATGCCAGTTCTGGCCCGGGATCTTGCCAGATAAGGCCTTTGCTCGCTTCCGCAGATCATTGGGGTGGAGTGGACGGCCTGAAAGTGCTGAATGAGCACACCAATCAACAAGAACCTTCTCTTGAGCAGGCTCGATGATCTGTCTGTGCTGGCTAGCTTGTGTTCGGGCTTGATGCCGACCTTTGACACGATCCTGCAATGTAGTTCGCGAAACTTGTGTAGCAGTGATAGTTTGGAAGTTTTTCACTATAGAATGTGAATCTCATACATTTTTTTGCCTTGCAGCTTCGGAAACAGTTGCATATTCCCCATTCATAAGACCTGCGAGGGCACCTTGAAGCAGTTCTTCGTGCTTCTCAGGGTCCGGGACTGGGCGAGGGCGCACTACCCGAGTTTTCTTGGATACCATAGTACAGTTCTTGTTGTCGTAGCGAAACAGGTAAGTACTTTTTGAGGATCATATCAGTATTCCATTGTTTTGTTATGAAGACGTCATAGAATCAACAAAAAACATCACATGTTCTCGATGTGTCGCGTTTTCCAATCAAAAATGGTTGATGGTCAACCCCAGTGAGAAACCCGGGATTTGTATTCAATTACTATCCTTTTACATACGTCGCAACAGAAAACAAAGAATGCCCGA
>JABAJX010019887.1:0-29620 GCA_018221735.1 Termitomyces sp. K1Aa | reverse complement strand
GCAGAAATGCCTTGTGTTCTTGATACGTCTGTTCCGACTCCAGGCCGAACTTCGATGGCTTTGAAAGCCGGCATATTTCCTTCAAGAAAATGGCAGTGGTTCGTCTTTTTATTTCATATCTGCTGAATACATTATTGAAATTAATTGTTTAGAGTTATTACACTGTCGCCGCGCGACTTGGAGATCCCGACGCACAAAGCGACCTAGCATTTTGTCTGGCTAATGGCAAAGGATGTAAGAAATCGGAAAGAGGCAGCAAAGTGGTATCGTGCAGCTGTGAGTTGTCCCATTGTGCTTACGCAATTGCGGGTTGTTTTGACACTTCACTTTCAGGTTAAACAAGGAGCGAGTGATATTGGTCTGGCATGGATTTACAAGGAGAAATTTCAATAGCGCAAGCCGCTGATTGTAGGCGGTTAATGTAAATTACTCTAATACTTTTGTATAGTTTTATATCTCTTTGAAATATGGAGGCAAACAAACAAATGACATAGTGAAATCAGTGGCTGTGCGGAACTTGTTTGTACACAGCACAGCAAGCTCGAGAATTCTTATGTAGAATTGGTTCTTTGACACTCTCGTTCTCTTCATGTCTTGGGGAGGATTCCGCAGGATTAGAAAACCCGCGAGAAAAGGCACTTTTGATCCTTCAAACACCAAAAATGTGAAGCACAGCCGTATCGGTGTTTGGGATCTCTATGAAGAAATCCAGCCAGAACTTGCTCACGTCCCTGGTTCTTCACGGCTTGAACCATACCTTGAGATTGCGCAGAACCTACCATATGTCTGGCGTATGCTTAAAGATATCGGTTCTATTCGCGCATGTTGGTTCTACCTTGCGATATATCTCACAGTCGAGTGTATTGCGTCGTTGATTCCCGCAATTTCCTTGTGGTAAGTGTTGGGGTTTATAACCAGAACACAAGCTTTACTTCGGTCCTTTAGGTACTCTGCCCAGCTGCTGAAAATTGTGAGTCACAAGTTCGTTGGGTATAGAAAACAGCGCCCAGACATCATCACCTTTGAAGGTTCAATCTGCCATTGACGAACGTATTGTCGACAAGAGACTTTTGTTCGAAATCGCAGCGGGTCGACTGGGATGTCTCTTCGTATCGCGCTTGATGAGATATTGCAAGAAGCGATGTGTCGCCCCACTGAACATTCGCATTAGGAGGTTTTATGCTTTGCATACCTTTCGAGCCATGGGACGCTTAGATGTGCCTACATTTGATGACGACGCTATTCAAAGGCAACTTGAACAATCGTTAATGCCTAACTCACATACAACTATCGCTTGGGAGACTGTCTCGACGACATTGTCCGGTTTTGCAATGCTGCTTGAGCTGGCTTCACAACTTTCTGTCCTTGTCAGTGTTTTGCGAGACCAGCGCGATGGGACTTTACTTGCAGTGTTGAGTTTTGTCCAAACTGTATCTATGATGAATTCATACGCTAGACCTTTTTATTCTACTGCTGGTGAGGATACATTTGAGTGTATTCAGGTTGACTGGCTGATCGATGTCACTTTTTATAAGTTTGGGCTGCTACTACCAAGGATGAGGAATACATTAGAATGGAGGGCATGAAGCGGACTGTCAGTGATGGAGCACATAGGAAAGAGATCGTGGCTGGAGGTCTGCAGGAATATCTGTTCAATCGTACGTCCGGCTCACTAAATTTCGACTGACGACTCCTAACTTGTTTTCTAGAATTCAAACGCAGTAGCCAGGTCCTTGGTGATCGTGCTGGTGATTTCCTAGAGCTTCTGCGAATACGTCATACGGCGCAGCTATCACCATTCTCTTTTCTCCAGGATCCATTACGGGAGCTTCCCCAGGTGAGGACACGTTTGGCTCGCATTTTAGGGTTGTTTGTTTATATGCCCGCAGATAGTCTTCACTCTACGGGCCGTTCAATATCCTGCCTCGATACCCGTATCTTTGACGTCGTTGAATCTCATCACACAAACTACGAGTAGTTTCACAAGTACCCTTGTCTCTTTTTACGATGAAACAGGTTCGCTCGCGCAGAGATTTGCTGATATCCGGCGATTGTATGAGATAGAGAATATTCCGAATCGTGTATCGGATGGGACAGAGCCGTTCCCGGAGAATGAGCAGTCCCTCGAGATGGGTATCTCGGTAGAATTCAGGTTTGAATGTTCTATACTTTTGCTCTATGTGCACAGGTCTTATGATGCTTTACATAGAAATGTCTTCTTCCGCTATCCCACAAGTGAGGCGTATGCGCTAGACAACGTGTCATTCAAGATAGATAAGGGTCAATTGTGTGTAAGTGAATTGTTTTCTTCCGTTGTTACAATCGACCATTTTTGCTTTGAAGGTTATCGTGGGCGCAAACGGGTCCGGGAAAAGTACGATCCTCAAACTCATTGCTCGACTCTACGAACCTGAGTCGGGGGAGATTCTGATTGACGGTAGAGATATAAAGCTTCTCAAGTTGGATCATCTGCGGCGTGCAATCTCTGTTCTCTTTCAGGATTATACGCACTTCCCTCTCTCGGTAAGCATATGGAGTTGTTGGGCCCGAGCACTCTTCTTAGCGTTGGGTCGCAGATCAAAGATAACATTGGTATTGGAGATCCCGAGAATGCTGCAGATGAAGACAAGATCCGGGAGGCTGCTCGTTTGGGCGGCGCAGACGAGTTTATTGAACGGTTGCCTGAAGGTTTCGAAACATATCTGGAGCGTCCGGTCAGGGACTTTTATTCTGCACTGCCTGAAGGTACCACGTCGTTGTTTGGAAGACCCGTAGACTATGGGCGCCTTCGACGCATCGGGAAGATGGAAGCGTCGAGCTCAAAGTCTCTGTCCGGCGGACAAATGCAACGAATAGCATTGCAAGTATTTATACACGAGTTTTTTTGCACAACGATTAAATTTATCGCACAGGTCAAGAACGTTTATGCGCTCTCTTATGTCCCAGCGCAAAGTCGGGCTCTTGCTCTTTGACGAACCATCAGCTAGCCTCGACCCCAAGGCAGAACATGGTAGCGTGTGATTTATGCGTGCTTTCGAGATGAGCTCAAATTGTTTTCTGGTTAGATCTTTTTGAGCGGTTGCGCGTCCTGCGAGGGCACAAGACGATGATATTCTCTTCGCATCGATTTGGTAACTTGACTCGTCATGCTGATCTCATCTTGTAAGTCGCATGGTGTTTGTTGTTGAGATCAACAATTGAAGAAATTGGCAGGTATATGAATGATTCGGTTGTCGTGGAGGAAGGAACACACGAGCAGCTTTTGAAGAGAGACGGAGAGTATGCGCAGATATGGAAGCTGCAGGCGGAGGCGTTTGTTATGTAGTTGAGAGTCTTTGTGCTGTATTTGTATACGAGGACACAGCCACCGGATGATTAGGTGGTTCTTTATATTTGCAAACTGCTGAATTTGCGAAATGCTGTCGACGTCGTCGTCTGACTTTGCCTTCTTCTCGCCGTCGAAGGGCGCGTCGAGCTCCATTGTTCCCGCTAACACTCAGGTCGTCGTCAGGAGCCGCATTGCCCACGTTCCCTGGTTCTCCCGCTCATCCACCGCCTCCCCAGCCTCCTCCTCGCCCCGGACCAGCCCTTCTGCTCTCAAAAAGCGCAAGTCCAGTCCTATCCCAGTTCCTGACCTCCCCCGCGACGTCAAGAGGCTCCGTGATACAGCACCGAAGAAGCCTCGTCCTCGGAAACAACCCTCCATACCACCTTCACGCAGCTCGTCACGCGCCTCAAGCGCGACAGAGAGTCGTCCACCATCTCCGGAGCCAATATATCGCAGTAGTAGATCGCGTTCTACGTCTGCATATCCAGGTTTGGACGATCAATGTCCTCTGCAATCTCGTGATTGGAAAGCTAGTGAAGATGGAGTGCCTGGCGAAACCCATTGGGGCTCTGAACAGACTGTAAAACGTCTAATAAAGTCCTACAAGCCATGTGAGTTTTTTTTTGAGACCGCGTGTCAAGTCGTCTCATGACGCTCGAAGATTTCAGGAATCATGACGACCTACGCGACTATACATTCAAACCACACCCCACCCGTTATCCTGTAGCCGAGTTGGAGTATCCAAATACTGGCGCTGTAGAACGGTACGTGGCCTTTGATTCCACCTTTTATCCGCTCATAGGTCCATGCAGATTTATTCTCCTTGCTCCTAAAGACAAGGATCATTATAATCCAATTATGGATCTCGAAAAATCACTGTACACTATAATAGAGTGTACGTTTCGTTCAATTTATCCGAAACTAGTCCCTTACTGTAACCCAGGTTATTTAACACCCGCTCAACAAGCCCTTTTCGGCTCAATACCCAGCGAGACCCTTTCAGAAGTGCTCTCACCTCCATCATCGCCGTCACCGTCACCCCCCAACTCACAATGTTCTGGTTCCATATCTTCCATATCATCTGTCTCTAACGTGTCCACCCTCTCATCTCCTGGTTCGAAACCTGTTCCTCTTCTCCGCGCACTGCAACGTGCGATACACCGACAGGATGGTCCGCTTTTCCTGCTTACAATGGCTAAAATCAATGCACTGCTCCGCACACTCAAGTATCCACCCATTCCCAAAGACCCTTTTGCGTCTACGCCCTGCAACTCACTAAAGCATAGTGTGGCACAATGGTCCCAAACAGGAATGCCCAAGAAGGTTCTTATGCGCATCATCGAAGAAAACTATCAACGCAGCGTTGGCCCGTACGTCCAGAGCCTCAAAGCGTACGAGGCCTTTTCAAGTACGGTCTACGGGGAACTCATGCCAAGCCTCGCATATGAGATGATCCATATAACAAGATTGCGCGAGGACTCGCTATTTTTGGACCTTGGGAGTGGCGTGGGGAATGTGTGTGTACAAGCAAGCCTTCAGACAGGCTGCAGGAGCTACGGCATCGAGGTGCTCCCCGGTCCTGCAAAGATAGCGAGAGAGATGAAGGAGCACCTAGAGATGCGCTGCAGGATGTGGGGGGTACGCTTGGGAGAGATTGAATTGGAGGAAGGGGATATGTTGAAGAGCTCGAGAGTCAATGAGCTCATCCCACAGGCTGATGTAGTGCTTGTGGATAACAAGGTCTTTGATGAGAAACGTATGTGCCTTCCTCTCTCTCTTATTCATTGACCCTTATGTATCATATCCAAGTGAATGAGGCCCTACGGCCAAAGTTTCTAGACCTCAAGGAAGGCGCCATAGTTATTTCGTTGAAACCTTTTGTTTCATCGTTGAATGCGCGCGTCACAGAGCGCAATGTAAGCAAGCCCTTGTCTGTTGCCACATCTCACAATTCATATTGTCCACCTAGGTTGATGACATCAGTGCGATATTCGATGTCGTAGAACGTCCATACCACTCAGGAAGTGTCTCATGGGGCAACAGCGGCGGGAGCTACTATGTGCATCGTGTCGACCGTTCCGGCTATGCGGACATCCTAGCGCGCTTCGAGAACTCGAGGACGGGGTCCGGGAGGAGTTCCCGCGTGCGAAGATCCTGACGAGGCGATGATCTGACTCTTTTTTACTCGGTGTATTGTAATGTGTCCAGTCCTAATTCCTCAGTGCACCTGATTATATATCACTTGGTGTATTTTTTTTTGTTCAACACAAACGTCACGCGCGCCTGTAGTTGTAATGTTGTGGAGGGTTTCGATAGATGTAATGTACTTGACTAGTTTGGAGCTCTTATCCAGTATACCCTTTTGCTGCTGGGCTGGGCTGGTGTGGTTTGATTGAGTTTGGATTTACACGGTGGGCATCGAATTATAAATAGTAGTTTGGGAGCTGCTGCGGAAGCATACAGCGGACAAGCATATGTAATACAGTTCGATTTTTATATGTAGTCAATCGTCCTCCAGAATGTCCCCGTCCCCCAGAATATCCTTGTCCTCCAGGATGTCCTTGTCCTCTAGAACGTCCTCGTCCTCCAAAATGTCCTTGTCCTCTTCCCAAACGAGATCGGGTTTAGGAGCTTTGAGAACAGACTTGGGAGGTTGCTTGGGCGTCAGGATTCCCTTCTCGGCGATGTCGAGATTTCTCTGGAGACCTGATGGAACGGAAAATGGGAGCGCCTGGAGTACTTCAACTGTTTCTTTGACTATTGGTCGTAGCTCTGTCATGTCACAACGACGATGAAGATCAGAAGCTGGTTCCAGCATCTTTTTCAAGCGTGTCAAAGATTTAAAGGATTTCCTGGTGAAGCTGGTTTAGATATGTACAGACAACTAGCAGGAGGACAACGCACCCAAGTTCATTCAATCGGTTTCTGATATCATCCAGATTTTCGTGGCGATCCTCATCAAGGTAACGCCCTTTGGTCTTCTTCTTGTGATCTGATATAGCGGCGAGGGCATCATCCAAGCAAATCAGGACGTGAGGAAGGGGCCCAAGAAAGACAAATCGATAATTGGGACTTTTGTCCCAGGATAATTCACGAGATATCTCGAGGCAGGTAACAAATATCTTCGTTATCCTTGAAGTGGTCCTCGCTTTTGCGCCGTGTCCACGCCAGCGACGGATTCGTCTGTAGATTTTCAGGAATAACGATGCCGCACGCTGCTCATCCTCAGAAGGAGGCTGGGCTTGAGGCATATCGGCAGAATCAATCACGGGTGTAGCCTCATCGCCAAAACCATCGCCTGGTTCTGCACTTCCGTCAATCTCTTCTCCGTGTGTTTCTTCTGGTTCATCATGTTCTATTATATCGACGTCATGTTCATTCAAGTCTTCCACCTCGGAATTCGTAGGTCCCTGCTTCTGCTGAAGAGATATGGAATCGGGATTCGCCATTTCCGTCAAGAGGGGGAAGGAAGCGCCTAACAACTGGAGCAAGTTCTCGTTGGCCTTGTAAGGGATGATGCGCACGCCACGAGCCGGTCGGAATGGAACAGCCTCCCGTCCCAGGTCATGAAGCTGAACCAATTCATCGACGAGTGATCCTTGCGGGATGTTGCGCAAAGCGTCAACTAGTTCCAACCAATTTCGAGCATACATGAACCTTCAAGGCTCAACATCAGATCTGCAGGATGCAAACAAGCAAGAACACTCTTACTGTCGGTAGAGGTGGGAAAATTTACGATCACCGTGGTTGATGGATTTCAGCGCCGAGCGAATACGGTCTCTCCAAAGAAATCCTGCATTGTTGTAGCCAACTAGTGAAAGGAATTTGTCAGTCTACAAAATCTACAGTGCAGTTCTCTGAAAACATACGAAGACACATTGTTCGACATCTTGTCCAAAAGAGACATCAAGTATGCTTAAATAAAAACCGAGGTTCTACTTACATGCGAGCGATGAACACCGAGCGAACGCTTGGAATGGTTACAAGATTGGAAGTGCCGAATAATAGGTAATCTGCAAGTAGACATCAATAGAAAACGAGTGAGTGCACTGAAGTGTGCTGACCTGCGCCACTATATATATTCTCCAGTAGCACGGGAATACGTTCCATGAGAGGAGCGTAAGGCGGAGCGGATTTCACTTGAGTACCTTCTTGACAGTCCAAATAGCGCAGGAGCCAGCTGCGTGGAAGTGTTACTCCATGAAAGCCACTTCCTCGGTACTGTCCATATGATATGACGGAGGCAGTGCAAAGATATTCGATCAGAGTGCAGATGTCGCTTATGTTGATAGGAAGCTTCGAGTCAATTATGTGACTATCAAGGGGTTCAGCAAATAGTTACAAAACGTACTTAAACGTGACAGGACTGACCAAACAGACAAGAAACCAGCGGCTACGCTCGACTTCTTACTCCCGTCCAAAGATCCCAAAAGATCACCTAACACGAATTCTCCGTGAGCTCTCAGGTACGGCGAGACAGCAAAATGTCGAGAAAAACAAGGTGCATTGCTTAGATATTTGAGAGCATCTCGTGGATCAAATGTCAACGCCAAATGTGAGGTACGAAACATAGTCGTCAAGAAATGATACTGGGGATGAATAGTGAGAAAGTAGGTGACGCCACGAAGCCATCCTTTGACGACCTGGATACCCCTCTTGAATTCAGGAATGGTTTCCGGTTCAAGGAATAATTGAGTGCCGAGGTGAAAGAATGGAGGATTGAATGCTTCGTATAGTTGACTGATGTATATTCTGCGTATTTCGCTGGCTTAGAAATAAGGACAAAGAATTTTAAGAACATACCGTTGTTGTATTATCCTCATCTCTTCATTCGGAACTGCACCCATGGAGTAGAGGATTTGGAGGATCAGCACACGTTGTAAGTTGAGTCGAACCCGCGTGTTATACCACTTCGATGATACAGAAATTGGAGAGATGTGCTCTTGGGGACACGAAATCCGCTTGCAATACCCAAGGATAACGTATGTAAGACAAGGAGAAAACTGTGGGGCGTGTTTACATTGCTGGATCCGCTCTGAGATCTGTTGCTGGAGGTGGTTTTGAAGGGCTTGGCTCAAAGTTTGACAAAGTTCCCAGCCCGAGACGGAGAACCCCTCCGAGGGAGTTTCTCGCCTCCTGATGGTCAGTCTTTCGTAGAGAAAGGTTCCAACAGGAATGAAGAAATCGTCTAAAGAAATGTGACGGATGCCGAAAAGGGTTTGGATAGAAGGGTCGGCGCGAGGATCGAGTTGAAAAGCAAAATCGTATAACAGCCAGGCATAAGCGAGAAACAGTTCCAAAATCTCTGCTAGCTCCTCGGAAGCCGCTGTGGTAATCTGTGGAAGCACTCTGAAGTAATGATACAAGCAGAGTGTAGCAGCGAAAATGTTATCTGTCCTAAGAAAGAAACGTGCTAATTTGGGAAGGTTAGTCTTGTCTGTAACAATAGCTTTGAACATGGATATCTGCAAACATGGATCAGTGAACAAGAATTTAGAAGGCATTTTCGAATCACTTCATTGAAGTCGTTCAAGTCTATGAGATCAGAGTTGAGACGATCTGACCAGTCAAGGAGTTGAAGAATCCGGTTTTCATGGGGTACAATGCCATACGGTGCATTGGCCCAAAGGCCTCGCAGGATACACAAACAAGCTTGGCGCATTGAATCTATGTTCTGGCTATCTTGGAGAAAGAGGGGTATGGCTTCCTGATTTCGACCCTCGGCTAGGTGAAGGGCGGCAGCTTCGGCTGGGCGGCCAAGCGATACTAGAACCTTTGCATGTGCAACATCTAGATCAAGATCCTCGAGGTATTCCAATTCCTCTTCGTCAGTATAAAATAGCTCTCGTGCCTTTCTGCAGTTATAAATAAGACATGTATTAGGTGGTTTGGCCAAGAATCAAACAAGAACTCACTCAAGCTTCCCTTCTCTGAAGTAAAACAGACGTGTTACATCCTTGAGGCTTTCCACAATGTCACTTTGCATGCAGTCCTCGTACTTTTTGATGATATCTACAACTTCATCGAATAGGCCAAGTTTGCGGAAAAGTTTTGCAGCACAGCTATATTCATAAGCTTCAAGGTAAGTCTTGGCTGCTCGTTGTTCTTCTGTTGCCTGCTCAAAGCACTCGGCAGCACATCGGAAGTATACGATGCGATTCTTGCCAGCTTCCGACCGTGCAGAGTCCAAAAAGGCCTCTGCTGCTGTGAGAAATGCATGATCCCGTTGTTCTTTAAGATATCGCAAGTCGCCACTAGGAGCCTTCCGCGCTTCGCCACGGAGGTAGTAGGCATTTGCAATGGCCATTTCACGGAGCATCGACGCTCGTTCGTAACAATGTTTGGCCTGGAAATATTTCTTGCGTTCAAAAAGCTCTTTTCCTTTACTTGCCCACTCTTCACGAGAAGATGACACAGCTAGACGTGGCATGTCTATGTCAGGCGTACAATTGTGAATCAGATTCCTTCTGGTCCAGAACATCTAAGCAGTATCCCATGAGAATGATAAGCAAGGAAGGCGAGGGAGGATTTACCCTCATTGGATCTCCTTTCAAAGATTGATCGGCTATCCAAAGGTTCTTTCGAGCTCGTGTGATTGCAACATAAAGAAACTTGAGCTAATCGACGAAATTATTGTGATGTTTGAACATTCAGAAGATCGGAAACATACTTCAGCACAGATACTAGCATGACGAATCCTATCAAATTGCGGGGCAGCCACAGTAGAGATTGTGTCATCTGTAAGGTCCATTGGATTGGACGCAGTGAGAAGTAGACGCCATTGCGATGATTCCACGCTTGAGTCTTCAAAAAAGTTGAACAACAAAACCTGTAACATCGTTAGCGTTGATTTTTCATGGACTGAAATATTTCACATCATTGAATTCGAGTCCCTTGCTATCGTATAGGGTCCTATCGGAGGCGTGAACAAAAGATCGATGGCTCGCATATGCATATTCTAGGAACGACACTCACATTACCAGACCAATGTTCCCAACTTGTTCTTGTAGCTTATGACGAGCTGATTCATTCCTTACCAGTATACCTTGAAAATGGTAAGTTTAGGTAAGCTTCGAGAGCCTGGAGATTATACTAACATTGCTGGGCACCGAATTCAATGTGACTCCCGCTGTATGGTGAGATGAAAAAAAGTGAATCTTTAGTAATATACAGGGGGTAGATATACGAATATCACCTTGAGCCAAAAAGGAATTGTTCCTGTATTGTGACGTTGAGCGTGAAAACGGAGATGCAGACCTATATTGACCTACATATCGAACATTGTCATCATTCCAACCGTTCAGGAACACTGGCTTCAGCCCGTGAACTATGCCCTTCTCAGGTGCAAGGGTATCAATGGAGTAGGGCCAAAATCTGGTTATCAACTCTATGACAGATTGGGCACAATTAACTATCCCAGAATGCGAGCGATAGTTGGTTGCGAGTTGAAAGCTTTTCGGGCCGGATTGAGACCGATGAGGTAAAGACTTCAATTTCTCCATATTGAGTTTCTGCAAACAGGGTTTGAAGACGTTAGCCCGTAGGAAAGCGATAACCTACTTCAACTCTGTATAAGAAGGCTTTGAGATCGTCGAACCTAAAAGCACTACCAACGGAGATGGTTTGAGCAGTATCACCAGCCCAGAAAAGCCCGTCTTTATTATGACAAAGGGATCGTAGGACTGAAGGACTTTTTCAGGTAAAGATAGGAAATAGGTTAATTTTACGCACGAAGAGCGTCAATTAAAAGATTATCCTGCGCCTCATCGACATATCTATGAAGCCTTGGTCAGGATACCAAAACTGGAAGTCTAAAGGACCTCTTACAAGTGATCAATTTTGTGCCCTGTTACGCCACGATTGGGAGCTTTGAAAACACGTAAAATACCGTGGGTTCTATATTCCAGTCGTAAAAAAATGAGTTTAATTCTGTTTCTCTTCCTACCTGTCTGCTGCATCATAATCTCCTTGTTGTCGCTTTTGACTCTGATACGCTTCAAAAATGCTATAGATGGTGCTGCGCTGAGTGGCAAATGTGGATTGGGTCCTCTCAGACAGTTCTTCATATGTTTTCCGGTCTAGATACCTACGATCCGACCCAGTTGTGTTTTCAGATCCTTTGATGATACCTGCGATCTGAGTCAGTCTCGTTGTCAAGGTTTTGCCCGAGGGCGAAGAGATTACCGATGATCTCGCTGAAGACTAATGCAGGGTCTATTTCAGGATGTCAGAAGTATGTACATTTATCTTAGCGATCAGAAACAGAACGGACCTAAGCCTTTAATGAGGCGCTGGGGAAAATGAGGCCAGTACTGATTCTCAAAGAGTTCATAAGATACAAAAGTGCGGGGATCTTGGTTATCTCCATGGCTATACACCCTCTCAGATGCATTGAAATCAGCTTCAATGAGGTCACACAACTAAATGCGATACAATTAGTACATTGCACAGAGCGCGTGAAGAAACAAAGGCCTACGCGATCGAAGGTGAGGAATAGAGGGAAGTCGGAATCCTGAAGTTCGCTGAACTTCCGGGGAAGATCACTACGCCAATTGTCTTCGTCGTCCAAGTCGACAAGGTTGTCATCATCAGTTTCGTTTCGTTTCGCGCGGACCAGCTTCTGGAGATCCTCGCGTGATTGTGATGTGACTTTCAGGGACTCTAGGAGTTTCATAAAATATTCTTCCACTTTACCGGCAAGTACACGGGATTTGGTGACAAAAATTTGGCGGGGTTTGGAAATATCATCACTGTTCATCTGAAACGTTCGTTCAATCCAGAGCATCTTGAATAGCATCGTTGTCGTTTTCCTAAGGAAAGTGAACCTTTTACCTGTGAAGAGCTAGGGTGGAACAACTGACCCTGTTCCACTACGGCCAAGAACATAGCAAGACTGAGGATGTTCAATGATATCCCTTTCCTGTGGCCTTGATAATGATTCAGTCATACGGTAAGACGTGACTTTTATGATGACTTACGAGACTTGGAATGGAAAGGCGACGTCAAGATCAGCTAGAATGCCTACGGATTCACCGTGAGCTTACGAGGACGATGTTGACTAGTTCAAAGGGAGCGTACTGTGCAGCAGTTCCTGATACGAGATATGGGTGAGATAAGCCTGAGTTCAATCGGTAAGACATGGAATATACCTGCGAAAACATCAAATATTTCTCGAGACTAGGCCTTTATCAGTGAGAATGAGATTTTTAATTAGTAGCCACTTACACAAGAAGCGAATGGATCTCATTGCGTGACTTCATGAGCGAAGACGTAGGTCTACAGAAGAAAGATCCCACCTGCTCCAGATCGTCTGGAGGTAGATCCATTCCTGCTGGAATTTCAGCTGCTTCGGGCTCGAGAGGCGGAAATGATGCAGGAAGGAATACATTGTCGCTCGTGTTGGTCGCACGTAATCGGTGTATGCACCTGCAACACCGATTAATGAATGTATCATCAAGGTGGATTACTGTATACCTCCGTCGGTATTCCTTGCCTTTGTTTCCCAGTTGCTGCGCGATGGACTCCCAAAGTCGATTATCCAACTGGGCATGAGTATATATACCAAAGATGCGCAGCACTGAGAAATGAAAGCTAAGCCTCACCATAAGTGCACTGAGGTCGTTACATACCTTGTCGTTCGACCTGATCATTGTCAGTATTGTAAGAATAATCAACATTATTGTAGGTCGAGATTTAGAAAATACCTGGGGATCGTAATCCGAGACAGAATCTACCTGATACTGGAGATGATTGCGAAAGTCAGACTGAGAGTTGCCTTGCAGAACAAAAATAATTGTACCACCAGGCGTGTATCCCTTGTCATCTTGGCTTCAAAGATCGGCACATCTGTCTTGGGACCATTCAGCCTCTTTTGGTTGTCGTCAGAGAAATGTCCATTGGATAGTTCCCTATAGAAGCTTGAGAAAAAATCAGCTGCACTAAGGAAAAAATATACCTGATCTTCTTGACAATGATCGCAAAAGTCTTGGGGTCTCGACGACGTGCTTCACGTAAATCTCTGTCGGCACGTGTTGAAATAAGAATGCGCCATTCACCAAAACCTTTCACACTGCTGAAGTGCAGTGCACTGTCATGCCGAAGCTCTGTCAGTTCTATGCGGAGTATATGGGTAAAGACTCACGATTTCATGGGCTGTACAAATGGGTACGCTGAAGGGGCCTTCGCTTCTACAGTGGTCATTTCGTCGAGGGTCGTTTCTTGAGAACGGATTTCTATCGAGGACTCGGAAAGAGATTCATTGGAAGCGAGAAAGGTTTGTTGAACGTAATGAACTACATCTGGAACGCGAAGGGTGGTTAAAAAGAACTAAGACGAGTCAGATATGACCAATAGACTTCATAACGAACAAACCCGCAAAATCAACTTGGCAAGTTCAATGACTTTAGACCTAGTTTCTTCGGCCTCCTCGCGGTTATGAGGTATTGGGAAGGAAAAGTCGCTTAAAATCTTAGTGTCTGTCTTGGACTTCGATACATTGGTGACTTGTCTCATTCGCTTCTTCTGCCCTTTTGACTTCGTCTTGAAAAAGGGAGGAATGGAATCTACATCCTCTACATCGCTTCCTGATTGGTCATCTTTGAATTGCAGAGATGACAGAGTAGAAAGAAGTTTTGGAGTTGCTTCTACATGTCGATGGTAACGAGAGAGGATATCATTGTCGATTGGAAGCTGATGGAAGACAAAGAATAGAGAAAGTCGATGAAGGATTTTTGACGCGATAGACGCGTCGTATTCGCTTGAGGTCTCAGGAAAGATCTTGACAATCCAAGCATCGAGGGGTACATAGTCCGGAAGACCTAGTTAAAATGATGCTATTATGTGCGATCTTGCATCCGATACAAATACACACCAGAAAGGACGAGCTCTAGCGCAAGCGCTTGTTCGACTAGTAACAGATCTCCCAGGACACGTGTAAAATTGTCTTCATTCAAGTATTTTGCAAGGGCACCCAAAGCGTGTTGAATGTCCTTCGAAGATGTAAATTGTCTCGGGTCGGAAAAATTGACGCCATAGGCGTATCGATGGAACGGTGCGGTAATACTCATGGTGCTGGAGAAGGAATTGGGAGAGGGTCCCACAACTCAGGGATGATATATAACTTGTGACAGATGGGCGTCAAAAGAAGTTTCAAAGAGGCGAGAACGTGGTCTTGAAAAGAAGCTTTCAATGAGCGCTCATTGTTGGAATGTGGTACTTAGACAACGATGTGAAAAGTAACGAGCCGAAATGACCCTGACTTAATGCCCAAGAATTTCAGTGTGACGTGTGGGGATTCGAGTCTAGGTGCAGAAAGGAAGAACAATACCAGACATGAGAGAGTGGTTGTGTGCACGTTGTAGTAATTGGTACATGCGTACTCGGGCATGCATCCACACATCATGATCTAGTAGTAAATAGCACGTAGAAATGGCACGTGGTGCCATTCGTAACCGCCAATTGCGACCGCTATAGGTTCTCCACCAATAACTCCTTCATCTCGTCCCTTCTAGTCCTCAATAATTAGCCATGCCTCCCCCTCATTACGACTTTCTTATCAAGGTGAGTGAGTTTTCATCATGTACCCACTGTACGTCAACTGTACCTATAGCTTCTGCTCATTGGTGACTCTGGTGCGTTATCACGAGTGTCTACGTAGCAAGTATTGGTGGTAGATCTCACACTCACAAGGTGTCGGCAAATCTTGTCTCCTCCTGCGCTTCTGTGATGACGCATGGACGCCCTCTTTTATCACCACGATTGGCATCGACTTCAAGATTCGCACTATTGAGCTTGACGGAAAACGCATCAAACTTCAGATTGTGTGTATATTTCTTTCTTAACTGAGCATTTCGCTTTCTGACGACAGGTTGTAGTGGGACACGGCTGGGCAAGAGCGCTTCAGGACAATAACGACAGCTTATTATCGCGGGGCGATGGGTATCCTGTTGGTGTACGACGTAACATCGGAAACTTCTTTCAATAGTCCGTGCCCGAACTCCTTTACATATCTCTTGCACCTCATTCTCGCCTCATAGACATTCGCACGTGGCACGCCAATATCGAGCAACATGCTTCAGAGGGTGTTAATAAGATCCTCATTGGCAACAAATCTGACTGGACAGACAAGAAGGTTGTGACTGAAGAACAAGGGCGTGAACTAGCGGGCGAGTTGGGTATTAAATTTATGGAGACTTCAGCCAAGGCCAATGATGGTGTCGAGGAAGCATTCTTCACCCTTGCTCGGTTCGTTTGTTACTACTCATCCATTCCCTTCTGTACCCAGACTTTCAATCACAGGGATATCAAGACTCGGTTGATTGATTCGCAGGGCGACGCTTCAACCACGTCGGGAGGAGGATCTGCAAACGAGGGCTCAGTACGGGTGAACCAACCAACAGCTACCCAGTCATCACCGGTTTGCTGTTAGACACCTCATTGTTTGAGGAAGTCGTCGCCATCGCGTACAATGTCATCGCCAATGCGTATTTGTACCAAGTAGGCATATGTTATGCCGCTAGATCACACTGTCATGATATCCTCTCGATCGTTGACAGTCTCCTTACGCTTCTGTTCATCTCTTTTGCAAATTAGGTTGTCTTTCATATTGTAATACATTCGCAATGGATAAAACACAGCGTCAAGAGTTGTACAAAAAATGGACGAGATGCAGGTTACACGATGAAACCCCCGTTCCAATTTCCTCCCCACCACTTCCTTACCCGCTCCCCACCTTGCTCTTCATACTCTTGTCGCGTGACCCCTACTTTGGCAAATCCTTCTGTCAGAGCAAAGTTAGCCATGCCCTTCCACGCGTCCAACATCGGATCTTTTGCTTGAATGACCTCGATTGGCATCTCCGTCGGCAGATTGGGACGCAATGTTGCAAGAAGACGTGGAACGAGCCCCGGCAGCTGGGAAGGCGTGCCGGTCAGGAATATATTCTGAAAAAGGATGAGCAATGGAGCAATGCTTGGTACGACAGCGTCTGGAAGTCGCTCACCTTTAGCAGGCGACTCTTGTCAGAGTCGGGGAACCTAGAGAGAACGTTCTGAGCAACTTCTCCCAGCCCAGCCGAGTCTATACCAGCCATGCTAGGCGAAAACCATGCTTCGCACACCCTCCATCGCTCGACGTTGAGGTGGATACGAGCATTACCTAGATGATATCAGAAAGTGAAGGTGATTCTAAGGACTGTGTTCACCTTCGATGTTACCCTCTTCGTAGATCGGACGGAACGCTGAGATAAGGGCAGAACGTTGAGATGTCATGGAAGCATGGGTTTCCTTGAGGGTAAAGGTAGGGTCATGAGCGAGAAGCTTAGATTCGACAATGGCAAGCTGGTTAAGATCCTCTTCTTCGTCGGACGAGGGTGCCGCTGTATTCTGGAAATATTATAAGGAATTTGGTTAGAGTTGATTGTATTGAAACCCACGATTTTGCGATAGATAGCCCAGTCGGCATCGTCAGCCCCAAACATGTCCTCTGTGTAGAACTTGAATATCTTGACGGAAATATAGAGAGTTGACGTCACCTGCTCCACCCTTTCGCTTCTTCTTGGGCAAGCGGTCGTCGTTCGCAAGGGTGGCAATGCTTTTCATTCGGGCTTGCGCTGCTGCACTTTTGCGATCGCCGAGTGCAGCCTTTCGCCGTCCTCTCTCCTTAATCTTGTTAATCAGATTCTGAAGATAGATTTGATGTTAGCTGGGGCGAAATGCAGCACGAATGCAGTGAATCTAACCTCCTGTTCCTGGCGCATCTTTCTTGACCAGCCCTTAAGGTCCATGTCGCGTTCTTCTTCCTCTTTCCGCTCTTCTTTTTCCTTTTCTGCCTTTTCGCGCTCTTTCTCACGTTTGGCACGAACGCGCGCCTCGAAGCCGGCCTTCATCAGGCGCTGCTTTTTCTTCTCCTTTATGCCCTCTTCGTCTAACTGGAAAAATCGCTAATTGGGATTGGATAAGGAAAAGAAGGTTTCGTACGCACATCAGCATCCGGTACATCTACTAAAGGGAACGAGGGCTCTTCCTGCGATTCTGAGTCAATAGAAAGAATTACTAGAATATCTATGGGTTACCGTATTATCCTCTCCTTCCGCTTCCTTTTTTCGGGCTTTTTTTAGATCATTCTCAAGTTTTTTTATCGTCTCGTCGAATCCTGCCTCATCGTCAAAGCCTTCCTCCTGTAGCTTGACCTGCAGTGCGTGGGTTGATTTACGACGGAAGAATCGCAATGAAACTCACGATCCATTCTCGTTTCGAAAAGTCGCCTCGACTCTCTCGTAATTCTATGAGTTCTCGAAGATCACTTTCCTTCTGGACAAGCTGTAATTGACATTTAGGGTATACCATATTGGATATTGGATAGATGGACACCTTTTCTAGCCGCGTTTTGGCAGCTAATTCTTGCAATTTTCTCCCTTGTTCCTTCCTCTTTTCGGCAAGTTTATTCAGTTCTTCCTCGGTTTTCTCCTCGTAGACAGGCAATACAAAAGGGAACTGCACTATTCTCTCACAGGCACGCATTTGCAGCGGGTCCTTGAGAGTTCGAAGGACGGACGTGTAGTCTGTCGCAAATTCGCAAAAGTTGTGAAGCATCCACTGTAGTACGTGTTAGAGAGTGAATGATGGATTAGAGAAGTCACTACGTTAGACTGTGGCGTAGTTACACGCGTTGAGAAATTGGAGTATTTCAACTGTACGAGCTTGAGGAGATAATCAGAGGCTTGAGAGCCACCCCAGGGTATTCTGGAATGCGTGGTAAGCCAGAGGACAGAGGGGAAGTATCTGCTGACCTCTTGGCATGACTCATGATTCCTTTACCGTTCAAGACTGGGATAACAGAAGTTGACGCTGTATTGAAGGATATCACAAGGCCGTCTGAGATGAAAGGATCTCGAGGGGCTGGTCTGTTGTTCTGGTAGAACGACATTACTCCGTCAACGCAGTAAGCTAACGAAGGGACCGAGTACAACTCGAACATGAGCTCAGAAGTTACTAGCGCCTGGCTATCAGATGAGGGAGGACTGAAGGGGATAGCCAAACATACGCGAGCGAGAGTGAAGGGGTGACGCAAGACGTTCGGTCATGAGAACAGGATGGTCTACAGAGGGGGTATCTATTCCTAGGTTGACCAAGGCATGGTCGAGGGCGTTTTCCTAAGTCTCAAGGTCGCGTTTGGCCTGACTGGAGACGCGACGTATACGAGATGCTCACCAGGGCGTCAAAGTTAAGGAGGACATCACCCTCCCATGGGTTTCTAGACTGAGCTTTTGCACCGCTGTCGAGATCGACGGCGTCTCCAAAGAGCAAGAGAGGCTTGTTGGTCTTGCGCTCCTTGTACTTTGCGATGACATTAGGGCCAGACTGGGGAGCTGGGGACGAGGCAAAGCCCCATCGAAAGGTTGTCGAGCCATTGTCGATGATGAGGGGAGTGTGTGCAGCTCGATGGGTGTGGTAGGGCTCTGGAGGGCGAGGGACGGCGGGGGCAGCGGGAGTTGGGAGACGCGTGATGTTCATGGTTAGAGTGTGACTTGGCTTGAACCACGACCACCATGGATCTCGCTGCCCTCCTCACTTCCTCCAAGACCCTCACCTCCCATCTCTCTCGCCCAAATCTCCCTGCAGTCAACCTTTCTCTCGACCAGATTGAGGCTCAGTCTCGTCGTCTCGTCGCACGTCAGCCTGGCTCATCGACCGACACAGATCGCGCGTAGGTGCACTGTCTTTTTTCTTGTTTCTTGCTCACTGTGTCTCTAGAAACTATCTACTTGCACAGGCGCATGTCGATGCTTCTGCCCTTTCAAATTCCATCGCCCATCTCAATACTTCAACCACTTTCTCTCCTCTCCAACCTCTCCAGGACACCGACGTTGCGGGCTATCTTCGCCATGCCCACGAACAGAATCTTATTTCAACAATAGAAGAGGGCAGGAAAGAGACTCAGGAAGAATTTTACCGCGCTCTAGAGGAACGCAGCCAACGCGACTGGGAGGCAAAAAAGAAACGCGTCTTTGAGGAACTCGGCGGTCGCGTCGCTACAGATAATCGTGCCATGGCAGAGCTCAAGAAGAGCACCCACGGCAAGAGTTCACTTATGGTGAATCCATTTCCTCTACTTTTTGATGCTACTGTGCTGAACAAAACCACAGCAGTCAACCATAACTCCTACATTGTCTCTTCAAATGCAAAACAAAATGATGGCCTATGACCGCGTCATCACAGACTTCAATGTCGCCCGCCTCAGAGGAACGTCATACCCTCTTGTCCATTCTTTCCTCTCTGCTTCCACCGCCGTAGATCCTGACGTGAGTTTTGTTATTTCATACTTGTATGCTAAACGCTCACATTTCTGTAGTCTCGATACACCCGAATGACCCAGATTTTCCACATCCTAGCCAAAATCACCGCCGAACCTCCCGCATTGCCCCCGATCGAGCATGCCAGTGCCCATATCCTCAACGCCCCTCTCTTTGAACGCAAATATGCACGCGCCTATCTTGGTGATCCTTCATCTCGAGATGCCATCGCGTTCCGCCGACAAATTGCAAGGGGTGCGCGCGAGGCACTCGAGGAACAATATTGGGACGTAATGGAGCGGACAATTCAAGCACGGCCAACAGAGGCTCGTCTGGGTGGAGACCCTAGCGTTGCTAACAAGGTTCGAGCCTTCTTGTTTTTGCGTTATTACCGCAATGGAGAGTGGGAAGATAGAATCGAGGTGCGTTCTTCTTTGCCTGTCATCATTCCATCCTCTCATATCTATATGCAGTTGGTCGCTGGGCAGCCGTTGTGGGCTAGATTGTTCTATCTTGTTCGCACTGGCCATGTACAAGAGGCGTTGGCAGAGGCTCTCAAGTTCCAAGATGCCATTCAACATCGCGAAGCCAGTTTCCTGACACACTTTAAAACTTGGATTGAATCCCCCGAGCGCAAGTATGTTATTCGAGTTTTCCCTATTTGTTATTCTGAGAATTTTTCTAGACTCCCAAAGACCCACCGCGACCATCTTCAAACAGTCTACAATGCCCACATGCTGCACTCAGCCACCGCGGATCCCTTCAAATTGGCATTATACAAGTTGATGGGCAAGCTTGAGCCGTCGCGCAGGAGTGTACAGCAGGTGACGACAACAACAGAAGATTGGATCTGGTTCCAACTCGCTATGGTGAGTCATTACCCTTCTGTTGCTTTCCAAATCTCATTTGATATAGGTTGATGAAGATGAGGAGGGTGGGCTTCGTGCGCTGTCTGAGGTTCTGTTGGGTTATGGCGAGCGCCACTTCGAGGCTAACCGACAAAGAGGCGTATGGGCCAGCGTACTTCTCATGTGCGGTCAATTCGAAAGAGTGGGTGCCTTCTGATTTTGACTGCAACCATTATTTATAAATAATCCTTGTACAGGCTGTAGCAGCACTATGGGAACACCAAGAAACTGAAGTCGAGGCTGTCCATTTGGCAATAGGTCTTGCGTACCACGGTCTGCTTCGTGTCCCATCTCGGGCAGAAACCTCAGATTTGACCCCTCGTAAGTCTTATGGCATCCTTTGTCCGGTCAATGTTTTAACCTCTCTGATTCAGTATCATTGTCACCTGCCTCACCTCCTGCATTGAGTTTGTCGACCTTGATATGGCGATACGTCCGTCAATTTGTCAAAATGGACGCCAAGGAAGCACTGCAATACGTGTATTGTGTCCCGCTCTCGGCTGATCAAGGTGAGGTTGGCAAAGAGCAGGTCGAGATTGCTTGGGAGCAGGCGAGGCGGATCATTGTACTGGGCAATGGTGGCCCTGGTTGGGAGGAACTCGTTGGAGGATACAGACCCGACGGGACACGATTCGTGAGTGTTATTCAGATGGCAAAATATCTTTTCTAAATTCGTTATCAGAGCGGCGTCATAGAACAAGGGGCGACCTTGCTTCACTTGAAAGATAGCAAACAGTTCAATGAACAGATCCTTGTTCGGGCGGCGAAGCACTCGGAAGAGAACGACAAAATCGCAGAGGCCATCAAACTATATAATCTTGCCAGTGACTATACGACTGTTGTCGCCTGCCTCGCTCAAGCGCTGAGCAATACCATCTCCAAACCTAGCCCTGAGGAGAAGGATCGGACACTTGAGCAGACCGCCGTTGATATCATCCGACACTATGAGAGGACGAACAGGGCCGCTGGGAAGGACAGGGAAGCTGTGGTGCGCTTGCTTCGTATCCGTGAAGCCAAAGACCAGGTTGCCGCCGGAAGGCCCGAGGTTGCAATTGATGTAGGCCAGAGTTCACTAGAATTCTGGGGTGACTTGATTGATTTCTCCCTTCAGATTATGGAGTCTACCGAACTTATTCCTCTTAGCGGCGATGTTGCTAAAATTACACGTCGAGCGGAAGAATTCAAAGACCTCCACGAAGCATTGCAGAGAAATCTGCAGACCTATCTCCCTTTGACCATGGAAGCCCTCGCTGGAGTTCATCAAAAAGTCAAGTCATCCGTCGTTCCTGATGCAACACGCCAGATGGTGAGTGTGCTGTTTTCGCTACCGAACAGGGGAGAACTGATATGTATCTAGACACTTGCTGCTCTTCGACGCAAGTCAAGGTCGTTGATAATCTTTGCGGGTATACTCAAATATCGCATGTCGCCTGACATATACTCATATCTGGCGAGATTGGATGTCGAGATCGCGCTCTAATTATTTTACATACGCTTAGTGTACTTTGATTTTCGTGTTTGTATCAAGAGATTTTGTGCGGCGCACACCAAGGGAGAAATATATCAAGTCAAACCAACTCACGTTACAACTGAAGATAGGCCTGTACAGAATTGTTGGATGGTTGTTAGGATCATAACAAGGAAACGTACTGTAGCAATGGAAGGGTAAGCTATCGCTGTGTCGAAACAAAAGCGTCCTCTTCCTCTTCTTCCTCTTCCTCTTCGTCTTCATCAATTAGATCCTCCTCACCTTGTTGCACTTCGTCGTCTGGCGACTGCTGGTGTGGATGTCGGCGTTGCGCCTGTGGTAGTATTTATTAGGCCAGTTGTCAACTCTCGGAAGAGTAGGACTCACATGGTACATGGCTGTCCAATAGCCACTCCAATACATAGCTTCTAATGCACGCTTGAAAGCTTCATCCTGGCTCACAACGGGTCCCGACGCGTCAGGAAGGTGTGGAAGGTTTTCTGGTCCAAGAGAAGATATATCTAAAGCCGGATTGTGCGAAGGCATAAACGTATTGAAGTCCAAGGGTTTCGAATCTTCGTGTTCATCTGACTCGGGTACAGTGGGGGCGGATATCTGTCCATTTGTATTGGCGTAGCTGTCTTTTCCTGTAGCTTTTGGAATATTATACCATCTACATGACATGGATGTTAAGAACCATTGCGACAGAGTAATTGAGGAACAAAATACTCACAGAGGGGATTTATGAATTGGTTCCTTTTTCCAGCCCTTGTCTGGACCATGATATGCTTCGTACTCTTCTGCTGCAGCGTTCCACGCGTCTATGAGAGCAGAATCATCCCAGATTTCATCATGAGTCAAGTCACGACTTTCTTCCATTTCGTGGTCTGTGGCTGTTTTTGAGGGAGCTTGTCCTATATCATTGGCATGCCTTTGGGCGTCATTTTGGTTGCGCCCTTTGGCATTCTTGTTCCACTTGCGCTTTTTGGTTGGAGGTTTATTGGATGGAGAATGTAAAGGGCTTGCTTGGTATGGAAGTGTAATGTCGTCGTAGGAAACCAAAGTCCGCATACCACTCGCCATACCCTTAAGTATGTGTGGGAGCAGAGGTTGATCGCGTTACCGACATTTAATTATAAATAATGATTGTATTGATCCAGCAACTTCTATGTGTAGTGAATCCATAATCTACAAAATGGATAGCCTCTATAGAAACGCGATCCTTGACTAGTATGGCGAACTGAGATATCTTCACCATTCTGCTGCTTCTTCCCAACCTCCCTTATCTCTTGATCCTGGTGCTCCAAACTTGCTTTTTGATTTGGACTTGCGTCCTCCTAGCTCCTTGTACATTTCCCTCATCTCGATCTTGCCTGGTTTGGCGGCTGCTTCCGCTTCCTGCCTCCACTGTTCCTCCTTGAGCTCTCTGGGTGTTTGATATCCGGAATGTGAGACTGGGGAAGAGTAACCTGAGCCTCTCGAAAACGAGGCAGACTTTGGCGAACGATCACCCCTGGATCGCAGATGGAGTACTCGCTATGAAGAGTCAGTGAGACTGGAAATCTCCTCCAACCATTAGAACATACCCAATCTTGTTTCGATTCCCGTTTGGTCCATTTACCTGGAGGCAGGCTATCGTCCTGAAAGTTCTCTTTTCGATAATGTTGAAACCACACTGTGAGAAACAAATTAAAGGTTCTGTGATCAAGGCAAAAGGACCGAGAGCCTACCATAATTGATGGTTTGGCTTCTACGCCATTTTTTGGATACTAGTGCGCATTTCGCCAGTTGCTTGATGGTCAAGTGGGAGAATATCCTCTGCGACACCTCGGTTGGAAATGCCTTGAGGAGGTCCCGACGGGAAGACGATATATGTAATGGACTGCGGAGCGGGCGTGCGGATGCTCCACGCACGGGTGAAGACGGTCGAGTCCGATCGGGAGTTCCAGGTAGAGAGACCTGAAAGTAATGAGGAATGGTAGCAAATGGGAGGCGCTGGAGACGTACGACGTTGACGATATCATCGTCTGATTCATCTGAGGTATTTGAAGCCATCCTGCGTGAAATCTCTGCAGATTTGAGCTTTTTGTCTTCGACTGCGTGTGATCGCAGGACATCCTGGAGCAGACTCATGGTGGAGGAGCGGTTACAAGGTGGAAGGAACGTTGCAAGGTGTCGGCAGCTGACAAACCCCTTTCTTGATTTAAATAAGTATGACATCATTCTATATAATCAAACGCCGGTGAACAACGCCCACACTCCCTTCGCATATGATACAACCTCGTCCGCCCCAAGCTTACTCTCCCCGAATATCCGATCCACAAACGTTATGGGCACTTCTCCAACTGTGTAGCCGAGCGCCCGCGCTTGTACCATCATTTCCATCTGGAAAACATACCCTTTCGACTGCGTCACAGTTATAATGTGCCGAAGTACCGGAAGCCTGTATAATCTGAAAACACTCGTCAAAACTGTCCTACGCAAGACTGAAATACAAATACCGGAAGCTTCCCGTCAGATCACTGACACCAGGATTGAGTACCGTGGCTGCTAGAAAGTTGGCACCTCGAGATGTCAACTTGCGTCTAAGGTCCCATCCATGGACTCCACCAGGAGTTGTATTAGCAAGGTATGGCGTCGAAGTTGCTCTATAACGAGTGCCAGTGACAATATCTAGGTTGTGTGCTTGTTGAAGCCTGCAAGATGTGTCATTAACATTTCGAATTGTCTAGAACCTCGCACACCGAATAAATTGCGGAATGAATTTGGGCTAGATGATTATATCAGACAGTGCTTGTGCAGTTAGGAGGATGCTTCCCACGTGGTGAGAGAAGTCAGCATCCATGATAATGACAAAGTCTCCAGTGCAGAAATTGAGACCGTGAATATACGCTGTTCTAGAGCGCGGGTGGTTGGTTCAAATCCCAAATGAAGTATTATTTCATACCCAAGACCCAATTTTCCAGCACGGGGCTTGAGAACCTGTACCCAATATCAAGGATAAGACAACCACGAACAATCATGTAGACGTACAATCTTATTCTCGCCATACACGCCTGCTAGCTGTTTTGCAATCTCCTGAGTACCGTCCGGGCTAGCGTCATCAACGACGATGATCTCCCATTCAAGCTGACTAGACTCTCTATTTGCTCATGTACAGAAAGATATGATTTCGCGGCTTACTTTTCCTCAAACATCTTGGCCAAGAGCCAGACAATCACGGGCAGGTTTTTGCGCTCATTGTAGGTTGGGAGAATGACAGAATACTTGTGTGTGTTGGGTGTGGTGAATTGGCCTTGCATGTTCAAGGATACAGCGCTGTCGAAGGGGTTCATCCAAGTTGCATCAAGAGTTGTGACTTGTGACGTGGTCAGGACGCGATCTTCTCTGCAGCCATGGCATCGCCTGCCCTTCTCTCGCAGCCAGAGCTCCCTCAATCCCACCCTGCTTTCATCCGACTCAAGGCTCTGCTCCGACAACTTTTACGCGTAACCATCTCTGACGGTCGCATCTTTCTCGGCACCTTTGCTGGGACTGATCAACCTCTTAATCTATTGCTCATCAATGCCGAGGAGTTTCGACTAGGTGCAGAAGAAAACCCCGAAGGCAGATATGTTGGTCAGGTTGTTATTCCATGGAGGCTTGTGGTAAAGGTTGAGGGGGAGGTGCATAGAGAAAATAGCCCCACCGACAATCAGATGTATTTCTGATAACTGCCTCCCGTATCCGCATCTCTTATCACGGACCGTTCTTTTTGCGTGAGTCGTCTTCTCATAGAGGTTTCTTGTTATACGAAATAACTTTCCAGATTGTCTTCCTTGGTCTCTTTTTCGGGGAAATGCCATCATCGTTTTGATCGCTTAAATGATCGCGTCTTCTCACCGTGACCAAATTGTGCCCCATGGCAGTGGGCACACTCGAATCCATGTAACTTCTCTGCGCTGAATTGCGGATAAAACTACGGGACATGCACGCAGGTTAAACGTTAGGTCTCGGTAACCTGCCAGAATCTGCTTGAGGCACATGTGCCGTCACCCGCTTCACATTTTTACTTCTTCTGACTTCTGCACCCTGATTTTCCTAGCCACTTTATACTTGTTGTCCCGCGAATTAACCGTTGTGCAACCACGTAACCGAGCATTATCCACGGAAGTAGCGAGAGCTAAAAACCTTGGTAGATTTGTGAAATAGCACCTCTGAACCTTTCGTGATGTTCGGAATACGGAAGGCACTCGTTGCCTTGGCTTTACTCGTACCCTCCTTGGTGAATGCGGACGATTTGAACATCTATACAGATAATGCTCTTGCCTCAGGTTGGGAAAATTGGAGTTGGAGTTCTACACTTGACTTCGCTGCGACGGACCTTTTTGAGGGCACTAACAGTATCGCAATCACTTCCGACGCATGGGCAGCTTTCTCCGTGAAGCTGGAAGGCACTTTCCCTAGTTATGCCGGTCTCAGGTTCGACATAGCTGTACGTTTATGCATTCCTTCCTCAGAGTGCAACGCTCACCTTTTATCCAAAGGGCGCAAACCCGGACGTTTCCATTTACATACAATCAACCGCCGACAACGCTCAGTCTCCAACTATTCCTCTTTCTTCTTTTGACCAGACGATTACGGCCGACGGTTTTACTTCGCTCTTGATTGACTTCAGTGCTTTGCCTGGCACCGGAAGTCCTCTTGTAAGCACCAAACCACACACCCTCAAGGCCTGATAATGACTCTGTATACGACGATGCAGGGAACTGATAGCTGGGACCGTATCACTTTCCAGGCTGGTGCAAACGGGGCAACGGTCTGTACTCCCTTGATCTTCCTTTCACCTACCGCTGACCTCCGTCTAGTATCACCTCGATAACATTGTTCTTGTCGAGGTATGTTCTTCGTTATTGTTCTTTATATCACCACTCAATCCTCTCTCCCATTTAGTCTATTGTTATCATCCCTGAATTCCTCAGCGCTGAACCCATCGCAAACAACATCATCGCCGTAACAACAAAAGGAGCAGTCAATTTCTCTGATGTCAGCATCACTTTGAATCAAAAGGTCATTTTCACCGATTTTCACTCAGACAACAATGGACTGAGGAAAATTTCTTTAGGCATTGACTGTCGAGAGTAGCAACACTTATGTTCCCACTGATACGCCGGCAAAGAGCATCACTTATCTAACCCTTGCGTCGTCACTCTCTCCAGGATCTCTCCTCATAACCACCGGTAATTCTACGTTTAACTGGACTCTTCCGTCAGTCCAATATGCTAGGTACTCCAAGATTTGTCTGGGTTGTGCAGCGTCTGATTGTGCATTTTTAGCATCATGCAATCTGTTAAACGCTCAATCAACCCTCACATCTACGGTGTGAATTTCCCGACCAGTGCTAGCTACATCGAACATCTCGGTGTGACGATGTCTCGTTGGGGCGGCAATGCTGTTACTGCTTATAATCCTTTCGGAGGATTTACCAATGCCGGAAACGATTGGTACTTCGAGAACCGTGCTAGTGACAGTGCTGATGACTGGGTTGGTTGGGTCCAAGATGCTGGCTCCGCCACGATGTTGACCGTTCCTGCGTACGTTCGCATTATCTTTTTTTCGCCCGTTAAGTACATGCGACGAAGATTCTATATTATAGACTTGACTGGGTTTCGAAAGATACTTCCTCGTACTCGTATCCTAAGACCGTCTATCCAGGTGATTATTACATTTTTTTCAGTTTTTCTTGCTTGAGCTCACCTGATTCTCAAATAGATCAAGCCGGCTTTGACCCCTATAACGGTGACGCTGGAAATGGGCTTTTCGCGAATGGTTCATACATGACACCTGTTCCGGATCAAAACAACGTCTACGTACCCTGGAATACATCGGCTGCGAAGCAATGGCTCTCCGGAATGAAAAACAAACCGATGATTGTGACAATTGACAATGAGATTGAGATTGCCTCCAATACGCACCAAGACATGCATCCTGTGTAAGCTTGCTCACTTTATTGATGTCCAATACCTTTCGTTGTTTATCCAGCCTACAGTCCGATCAGTTATGACGAGGAGTTGTCACGCGTCATTGATTTCGCAACCGCTGCGAAAGAGGCAATTCCCGGCGTCCTTGTCGGCGCACCCTCTACCTGTTCTTGGTGGTTCTGTACGTATCTAACTCAGGTTATCTGTCATTCTATATTCACTCTATCTCGAGATTGGACTAGTTCCATCGGGTTTTCCGATAACGCTGCCCACTCGAATATTGACTTCCTTCCTTGGTTCTTGCAACAGATGAAGGCTTATGATCAGACTAACGGCACACGGTTGCTCGACTATCTCGATATTCACTATTACTTCCAGCCTGATACAAGCGCGGATGATGACACCGCTAAAGCCCTGCGCCTCAGGATGACTAGAAGTCTATGGGTATGGTCAAGTCCTTTTGCATTGTCTAGTAGTCATCTGATTCTTTTGTCGGAACAGGATACTTCATACGTCGATGAGTCATGGGTTGGGGTTGACCCTCAAAATCATCAATGGAACCCAACCGCAGTAGAGTTAATCCCTCGTTTTAGGACACTCATTGACATCAACTATCCCGGCACTAAACTGTCGATCGGCGAGTGGTCATCTACAAAAGACACTGACATTACTGGAGGTCTTGTTACGGTTGACTCTCTTGGAATTTTCGGCCAGTATGGTGTGGATAGTGCAACTTATTGGGCGACACCTGATGAACTAGGGCCTATCGGATTGGCCTATTGGCTTTATAGAGGGTGCGTTATGACAATGCGTTCGTGTCATAGATAGCTTGATTTTTCTACAGGTATGGCACATATTTCGGAAGTTCGAGTGCTCAGGTCAATCTTGCAAACCCTCGACCGGATATATTGGGGTTGTATGCTGGAACTGAAAATGGATTGCTTTCTCTGGTGATTGTTAACAAGGACCCTGCAATCCCCGTTGCATGGGACCTTGCAAACGTTCCTTTTGGAAAGTACTTCATGCGTCATTTTGGGGGAGCAGCAGGTGTTGCCAAGTGGCAGGTAAGCCTATCAATCCTCATTTTTGCCTTTTGAGCACTAAGCATGATATTTTCAGACAAATATTACTATATCAGCAAACAACTATATTGTTGTTCCGCCTTACACTGCGGTTTTCTTAAAACAACTGTGAATTCGTCAATATGTGTATCTTGTGATCTGAGTAGTTAGGTTGTTATCACACCATGAATTTAGTGGCTCAGACAAGTTTTGGCTTTTAGTGAAGGTGAGCTGGCCTAGTTACATCAAGTAGGCACACCGTGGACAGGGAGGGTGTGGTCATGCTTGATTTTGTGAGGACGACTGAGTATTGTCAAACACCCCGTCCTGGACCTAGTGTTGCCGAAGTTCGGTTCGGTTCGAGAACCGCCCCCTTTTTTGAGAACCGCGAACCGAACCTCATTGGGCAGCCAGAACCGGAACCAGAACCAGAACTGACGGTTCAGAACCGGTTCGAACCGTTGAACCATATATAATTTTTTTTGGGAGAATAAATCTGGATTCCTTGCTGTTCAGTTACTTGAAACTGCAGAATGACTGACCCGCTATTGATATCACATCATTAACAAGCAAAAATGACGTTGACAGAAATTTGGTGGTAATG
>JABAJX010019886.1:15274-30238 GCA_018221735.1 Termitomyces sp. K1Aa | reverse complement strand
CCGATGCACACACAAAAACATTCGGTTACAGTTGTCAGTTTCTGTACATTCTTGATTGTTCCAATGTTTTATTTACATTCTAATAATACACAGTTACACGGTTGTAATGAACAAAAAGGGCAAAAAATCAGAACGCGACGGCACTATAGCTAGTAGCCAGATATTACCCCACTATACTGGATATCAAAAATAGGGTCATTGAACGCTCCACCGATTTCGTACGCCGAATCCATATCGCTGTCCGTATCCCAATCCATACAGTCATCCTCGTGCAAGGATAATCCCCTTCCAATAATTTTCACTGTCGTCCCAACATTGGACAGTTGTATGACCTCTTGAATATCAGGTCCACTCTCACTGGTGAATTCGATGTCCACCGAGTGCAGTATCGAGCCTGCAATGGTAAATCGATCTCGTGCCACTTCACCAGCGAGGTAGAGCAAGTCTTCCATCTGGGCACGTCCACGGAAACACACGCGTTGTAACTGGGGACATGCGCACACCATTGCACCGGGGACTTGGGTGAGGGATTGTTGGGGATGTAATGCTCGAAGTGATTGTGTTGACATGTGATCAAATTCAAGGTGAAGGAGGTGTTGGTGGGCGCTGAGGAAGTGATGGAGGACAGATTCGTGCGTCTTGACCCCTCGAAGGGTAAGACTGCGTAGCTGAGGAAAGACGGCTCTTGAGGGTTTATTGCTTGAAACGTTAACGACGAGGGGTTTTTGGGTCGCAATCAGGAAACCATCCTTGTCCACCACTATCTCTCCCTCATTTGTGGTGTATACGTAGGACTCGTAGGCGTCTTGGACTGGTTCGGGGGTGTTGCGAGTCGCAAGATAGTTAAGTAGGTTGCTAGCATCGAGGTCCTCAGGAACAGCGGGGTGGGTCCCATCCAGTACGATGAGGGAGTCAACGTGGGGTGCATCTATGATTTCAAGGATAGCTTGCCCTTCGAGCACAGACCGATATCCAAGGGTCATGTTGCGAAGACGAGGAAGGCTGACAGGTTGGATATCTTCATTGATTATGGATGTCCTGGTGCTACCGTCAGGAATGAGAGGGCCAGAGCCGTCCACCACAAGGTTTTTTAGGTCAGGACACTGTGCAAGGAGCTGGTGAAATTCGCGCAGAGTAGGACGGATATCTAGACAATGAGATGACAGTTTTAGGCTGTTGAGACTTTGATCACCCTTAGAGACGATGTAAGAAAGCGACGACCAGTCTACGTGGACACCGTGGAGTGTGAGATTTCGAAGACGGGGTAGGAGGTTGTGATGAGATGCTGTTGCGTCACTCAAGTTGAGGAACGCAGGGAGTCGCATGTGAGAAGGTTCGAATCTGGGTGAATGGCTAACGAAGTCGTTGCAGCGCATCAACGTCAGAGATTCTAAGCAAGGAGCACCATTGGTGGTGATGAAAGGCTGCATCCCTTGAAGCGCAACATACATCTGAACCCATGAATCTGTCAGGATGCTCAAAGAGCGCCATCGGGACATATGAGGAAGCAGAAGGGACATCGTTGTGCACATGTGAACGGAGGTGAAAGGAGGCTGATAGTTGGTACCTCCGTGTACGGCGGGGTCTACCAGTCTGGAAGATCGAGTTAAAACTTTGGTCATGTTCCCTAAGGAAAAAAAACGCACTCTACTTCTGTAAAATCCCATTCCTCATCCCGAGCATCTATAAGAATGTCGAGCGGCTGATGTTGAGATAGTGCCAGATACTTTGAGAGGTGGGTCGTATTCAGTTGACCACCTTGTCCTGCTCCGAGCTCGACCAGCGCTGCACTGATGCAAAGACTCGACCACAAAGACGGGGTTTGGTGAACAACGTTGCACCAGTAACGACAGACGCTGGAGAGAATTAAAGGCATCTTGATGGTTTCGGAATCGATTAAGGGAGACTTCCCATCTTCATCTACCTCATGTACCGCAAGTGCGAAGATATACGACAAGAGCTCAACCGGTAGTGTCTGGATTGGTGAGCACCGCAACTCTAGGGAGGAGTAAGTCATTGACATGGCAGAGGTACAGTGGGTTAGGGATGTGAGAATCAAAATAGAATCCGGCGAGGGGGTTTTTTATGGTGGTACCCTCATTCTGGGCTTTGTAACTGGCATATCACATATCACAAAAGATCAGCTGCGTGCAGGAACAAAAAGAAAAATGTGATATGTATGACCAGCACCACATCATGGATGTCACATCACATCGGGAATAAACGTTAAGCACATTGTCTTTATTGTCTTTTGTTCGGTGGTATTCGATTCGAATAAGGCTTCCTGCGGAATGGTCGTCAAGGCCGCGGGGGCGTTATGCCAGTCATAAAGACCAGTGACAGCTGTCAGAGACGATTGTACTGTTCTTCCACATAAAAGACAAGTAGATGTCAGCGAAGAGTGTACTTACGAGATGTGACTGCAAAGATTTTTTTTTCTTTGAAGTTGAAAGGGATTTCCAGATTTCGCAAGTGACGGATTTCCAAATTTGTAGGTGACAAGGGAAAGGTCAAATCAGGGTCGTGATCGGATCTCTTGATCAGAAAACTTAAACTATAAAAGGCAATCTGCCGACACAGTGACCCTTCACTGGCATCACAATTATCACACATTCCCGCCACGAATAGTTATAAACATACATCCATATGTACCTAGATAAGCTCACGGCAATAAGACTATTAACATGTACATATGCACACCACTTGTCTCACACCTATCTATTATCATCCCCACGTCTCTTCTTCAATTGCTTGTCACAACAAGCCAAGAACGAAAACCACCGATTGACAGAATCCTATGTACACAAACGACCAGAGATTTCAATTGTTAATTAATGCAAGGTCAATAGATAGCAATAATTGTCCATAGATCAAACAAGAAAAACATCATAAGGTCATTATGGGGAGGTCGTTAGTCCACTTTGCTTCATAAATCCAGGACTGTCGAACGCGTCAGCATCCAAGTCCATCGTCGAGCCACTCTGAAGTCGGGGCTGGCCCTGCGGCTGTTGCGGCAAGAACCCGCCGCCGAAAAGTTGTTGAACATCAATCCCATCACCAAAGAGTCCCATCATCTCCGATGGAGACAAGTACATTTGTGGGTCTTCCCTTATCATGTCGAATCCCATCCCAGCAGTGTCCATAAATGGTGCTTGCGGTTGATTTGCGGGTGAGAACGACGGCGGCGGTGGCTGACTCGTAGATGACGTGACTGGCGGAGCAGGGGTCGACACAAAGAGTGACCCATTTTTGGGAGGTTCTGCGAAGAAATCAGCCGGCGAGAAGCCTTCTGGGCTGCTATGCTGCGGAGGCGAGTCCGTATTCGCTGTGCCAACTGACCGTGCTGTGCTCTTCTTCCGTACCGGACGTATCCAAGGCGGTCGATTGCTAGCGGTCGGCTCACTCCGCGAGGTTTCTAGTGGAATCTGTGTTACTGTCAGAAAGAAAATAAGTATAGATAGAATGCTAGCCAGGGGAAACTTTCATACGTCGACAAAACTCTTCCATGAGATCACCCGACCGAAGTCCACACACATATCGGCCGCTGAACCGACGTAGCAAACCAACACAAGAACGAAGAGCATCGAGCCCTGGAGGGATCAAATGCTGCAATTCTTCGGTCTTACAGCTAAGCAAAATGGCAACCAGGGTCCTTCCAGCTTGCGTTAATTGATGAATCACGTGTACTCCATCTACCGAACTCGTTAGTCTGAACCGCTTCAACTCCGGTAGCAGATGTAGAGATGGGACGTACAATAGGTCATGAGGCCTTTCTTCGCGATCTGGAGATGGGTCGCAATGATTTGGAGAGCGGAATTTTGAGCTGCTATGAGAGCTGCCTTCTCTTGCTCACCAGCTGATTCATCCAATCCCGCACTTGTCCTTTCTGCCAAGAGCTCTGAGAACCTGTGGCGGTATATCAACAGTCGTGTGAAATGTTCGGCGCAATGTAATCGTTCAGCCTGCGTGAGCCGAATGATATCCTCACTAGCCAGTGTTTCGGGGGTATGTGACCAGAAAGGAGGTATGCTGTGGTGTATATCATCCAGTAATGCTTCCTCGTCTCGCAAGTCTCGGAACCTTCGCGACCCTGACAGGACGTGCGTCGCACGGAGCAGGAATGACGAAGAATCACTATAATTTCGCACTGGTGGAACGTCGAGGACAGATTCCATAACAACCATTATTCGCAGGGAACATATGAAGGCGGTAAGCCTGCAGTCTGTCCCCGGTGGAGGCGTCCCAATGGCGTCCCGGGTGATAAATTCGTCATCTACGGGAGCTGGCTCGGACACATCACAATCTCTCAGACGCAGTAAAGGCGGTCGGCCGAAATGGGCGCTAAGTTGCTTGTCCCATATATACACGCACCAGAACGTGCGTTTCCTAACTTCGTCCTCGATGGGGTCGAAGAGATCATAACTATCTGCGCAACGATGCAGGCCGGCATCGATGCACATCGTAACAGCCTCTGCTAGGAGAGCAGCTGCTTTTGAGAGTTTCCCTAGACCGACCGCGTAAACGCCAGCGATGAGGTTCGCTTGTATATTGTACAAGGTGGGTCGGTCGGCAATGGGAAGGGTTCTGAGACGCCCGAACAATTCAAACCAATGCGTTCCGGAAGAAATGCCATCGTTGGGGGTTGCACGAACACGGGCATCGTCAATATGTCGTGAGGCCAAACAACAAACCGCGACAATGAATGATGCGAATCCCGCTTCCCCCCATTTTTCCGGACGTCCATAGTCCTAAGAAGCGTTTGGTAAGAGGCCAAGATATGAAGACTTGAATGTACACACAGAAAGAAACGTCGGGACATGGAGGAAGGGGAGGACGTAGTTGGAAGTTGAGAGATAGCATTGTACCAGACTAGACTCAGGATTAGATGTATTTCTCATGCGAGGAGGACGAATGCATCACCTATCCATAAGTTCTGGTACAATGTAAGAAGTCATCAGGCGCCATAATGTCTGTGGGTTGAGATCTGTTCGCCGAGGCTTTCGATCCGGGAACCAGTCCAAATTCGTTGCATTCTCGAGTTTGCTGGACTGAGATTTGTCAAGCGGCGGTGTAGGTTTCTCCTGGTTGCAGGATGGTGTATGGCGTTCGACAAGGATATCAAGAACAGGTAGCCCGGACGTTTCGCCTTGCCATCGAGTATAGCCTTCGTCGTCGAAATAGAGATATGAGGCAGTGAGAGACATGTGCGATGCTTCCTCCGCAAGCTGGTCTGGAGTCATCTTGTGACCAGAGTCCTGAGGACCATGATGGTGGTCGCCATTGACATCAGAATCACGAGTAAAATGCGTAGACGGATTTGTGAGGGGAAACACGTGCAAAGATGGTGGGGGAACACCTGAAGGAAATTGTGTGGGGTAAGCAAAAGGAAGGACGGGGCTGTTGGCGGCTTCTGGTGAAGGCTGCTGTCCTGTGTTAGGCTGTAACATGCCACCTGCCGCAAATACTGCGGGCGGTATGGCTTGTATAAGGGTCTCCAAATGATGCATGCGATCTTCCAGAGTCGCTGTTCGTCTGAATCACATTAATCAAGACTTTCAAAGATGGCCAACAAAGTCAGATTCATGGCGCTTACTTGGACTTATGAGGATGCGTTCTCTTCCCTGGTTCCTCGAATGTACAAGCAGAGTTGGCTGTAAGACATGCCTGGCACGGATGGCCCTCGTCGCATTTGATTCTCCTCCGTCTATACCAAAACTCATTATCAGCCTCATCTCTGAAAAAGATCGATAATGAAGCAGCATTCTAGACTCACCGACATCGATCACAAGCCCTATTTTTAAAGGTAAAGAGAGTATTTGACTCCCGGTTTCAAGAGCTAGAGCAAAAGTGGGCATACCTGCTTAGCTTGAACCTCCTTTCTTTGAGTATCGACGAGGTCGTCGAGGCCAACTGCTCCTGAGTTTCATTTGTAGTGATTGGAGGCATGATGACGATAGAAAGCAAAGGATAGAAGGTGAATAATGATATAGATAGAGGCTGTGCCACACATGGTAATTTCTTGTTCTACATTTCTGACCCTAACTCTGGCGGCCGATTTTTTCCGAATCTCGTGTTCCCTAAAATGGATTGATTTTCATACGGATACTCGGGTTCTAAATTCGCTGGAAGGTGTCGATGAGAAGGACGTGGAAATTTTTCTTCGACGGGCAGCAAGAAGGGGGGATGAGGGATAGCTTTGAAACGTCGGAACATCACAAATACCGTATTCTTACAGATTCCTCGTTTTGGATGAGTTCTGTGTCAAATTTTCTTTGGCTCTAGCTTGGCCCGAAAAGACAACATGCTCGAAAACTTTCTGAAGTCCTTATCCGGCGCTTATATGTAGTTGTAGGTCCACGCAAAATCACGTTGTAACGATGCTTTCGATAACATTGTATTTGCAGAGCTCTGATATAAGTAATGCACAGTACGAAAATAAAAAAATAATTGAACAAAATGACCGATCCAATCCAGATGTGCTATAGTAATAAGATATCAAGTCTCTCAGTCTTATACTGCATAACTTCCCTCCCAGGACGGCGTAATATCATGTCTTATGGTTCGATCATCATCATCAGACGCAGAGTCAGCGTGCGAGCGTGAACGATCTTCATGCACACTCGCTGAGGCCATAGATTCATCCTCGGCTGTCCAATAGTCCTCGGCGGCCGTATTGTAGGACGCAGAGCTCCCTGATCGCTCATAACCATGACCATGATGTGGCTCATGGTCATTTGGCGGATGTCGGGTGTCACGTATTTGCATCTCGAATGCTCCTGGAGAGGAAGAGTAAGGGGCGTCAGGTACTTGTAAGGTATTATTAGCATTAGGTGAGGTTGGCCGAACGGTAGCCAAGCTTTCTCGTCGACTTGGAGGTGGAGGGGAGTTGGTTATTTCCCCAGAAGGCAATCTATACTTCGGAGATGCAAGTGGAGACTGAGGAGGGATCTGCGAGGCGGAATAGTAGGAAGGTTGGGGTGAGGGATTCATGCTGAAGCGGTTGGTTGCCGGACTCGCGGGGATCGGTGATAGGTGTGTCTCCTGGCGCGAATTGCTATTGACGTGCATATATTGGATGTCGGGCACAGGTAGGTCGTTTGATTGGCTCATAGGTGGCGTGTCTAGGTATGACGGGGGAGTCGAGTTTTTGGACCCAGGGCTGGAATTCCTGACGGGCTCGTAGCGATCGTGTGACACCTCGGAGAGCGAACGATTATGCTGTGCTAGGAACATAGGCGCAGCCTCTAGAGTACTTTGCTTGCTTTGGGGTATCTTCTTGGCTCTCCGCCGTTTCAGGCCAAGCTGATCCTTGAGATCGCCTTTTACCCACATTTCTCTCACGATATCTTTGTCTAATGGGGTATACACCGTTGTGAAAAACTTGACAATAAACCTTGGAGCTGTGATAACCGGTCAGCACAGCATTCAAGGGAAGATGATAACGGCTGATATTCACCAAGTGCAACGACAGCGGAGAGAAGGACGGTTGCCCAGAAGGTGATACCGCCGAACAGAATTATGACTTCGTCGACGAAATCTTTCGTTAGGAAGAACGAATAGATGACAATCCAAAGTAACATGACAATGGTGGATCCGAAGACCACGACCCATGTGATTACTGTCCAACTAGAAGGAATGTTAGATCAAACGCCTTCAAAAAGAGACGTAACACACTAATTGGTGCTCAGCCCAACATAAGAATTTGCTGCAAAAATCGCAGACACCGCGACCGTAGTTCCGAACTCCGAGATGGATTCGATACCTTTTCCATTCCACGATGCGTTCAAGCCAAGAGTCCACGCGAGGAACGGAAAAAAAAACACGACAGCTGATTGGTATAAACCATCAAACATGTAGAGCCAGAATTTGGTCCGAGTGTACTCGAGACCACGGATACCACGGACGTAGAGCTGGGGAAATGCTAGGGCTGCCTTGGCGTTGATGTCTTGGTCGAAGGCTGAGAAAGTACACACGTCAGTCGGAGACGGCGAGGAGGAGAACAAGAAGTTCGGGGCATACCTCCGAGGACGATGACAGGCAGGGAGGTAAATACAAGGTTACACAATAAGACGAATGTGTATTGGTACAAGTAGGTTGCATCAAAGCTAGTAGCATGTCGGAAGTCAATTTATTTTTATTCGATTCAAAAACGCCAGAGGGATAATAACACGAACCTGTTGAAGGGGAGGAACCAGAACAAAGCAAGAGTCCATATGACGTTCTAGAAGCCCCTGAGAACAAGGCACCAATGATGTGAGAAGCAACCTCACCTTGTAGAAGAAATTCTTGTGCATGTCAGCTACCCGTTGATACGACCAGCGCCCATGCACAATGAGAAGTTTAGTCAGGAATCTGAATTGGCCAAATGCGTAATCGGCCGACATGGCAGCTTGAGAGCCCTCTAGTCCAAATAGCCCTACACCAATGTTCGCCTCTTGAATCATGGCCACATCATTTGCACCATCCCCGATGGACAGCGTCATCGCGTTTCTCCCTTCTTTGACCTGTGAGAAAACGAAAATCAGCTCCGCGGCACATGGGAAAATCAGACATTGACGAACAAGTTTGACAGTCAACGCCTTCTGCGCAGGGGATACACGACAGCAGACGACAGTCTCGCATTGAGTACCAAGATTGAGGAAAAGCTCCTTGAGTCCCGGGGATAAGGCATGACGCAGTGTGTCACCGTCAATGACCACAGCAAAAGACGCTTTCGCACCAGGGAAAAAGCCACGTTTTTGCGGGTCCCATGAGGGTGGGCCGAGGACCGAAGCAATCTTATTCAAACCACCTTCAATCTGAGATCGAGTCTTTTCCATGGAGTCAGCTGACAAGATCATAACGTCCATATTGTTTTTCAGGAGGTTACAGCTGAACCCAATTTCAATGGCAGTTTGAAGCTTATCTCCTAGTAGATAGGTCGTTTGGTGAGACAGAAGTGTGATTGATTCAAAGAAAAAAAATTTACCCGTTAGGATCCATAACTTGATACCAGCCTGATGAAGAGTTTCTATCGCCTCGGGCACACCTTCCTGCAACTTATCTTCCAACGCCGTTGCACCAATAATATTTAGGGAATGTTCGATCAGCTCATTCGCCTTGTCAATCTCCTCATCGCGGTTCTCAATTGAATTAGTTGCTTCATCATACTTCTTCGACCACAACATATACTCATCCTCATCCAAATACCGATACGCGATGCACAGCGTCCTCAGCCCATTATTCGCAAACATCTCCATATCTTTGCTCGTCTTCTCCTTGAGCACTGGGTCGTGATCCTTCGCAAGCCGCGCATAGATGACGCTGTCCGCGCCCTTGGTATATAAGACAAGCCGGCCATCCGGATTGCGCACAATGACGCTCATGCGCTTACGGGTGCTGTTGAACTCTAGCATCTTTAATAGAGTATATCGCTCCGGCTGCCCCATCACTTCAATATCAATTCCCTCCTTCGACTTGCCCAGGAACGGGAAACCAGCATCACGAGCGGCTGAGACTAGCGCAGCCTCGTCCGGCGATTCAGCCTTGTACTCCAGGCGGTGCGGCCCGGCCTGTTGGTCTGGCCTCTCAGCAAGGACACTATGACAGATAGCGAGGGCCCGGAAGAACGCAATGATGTGAGAGCGCTGGTCAGAAGAGCGATTCGTCAGGTCCGCTGCAAGCTGTGGCGACACCAGCGTCATTTTGTTGGACTGCAGATACCGGTTCTTGAATGTGCGTTCCATGGTGTGAAGCATCTGTTGCTTAAGCATCGTGAGCTTCTCGTTGAGTTCTTCTGGGTCGACCGTATCCGCCTTCCCTTCACGAGTTGCTGCACCACGCTGAGCTTCCGTGATGCCTTCGCCATAGGTAATGCCGTTAATAGAGCATTTCTGGAACTCCATGACATTCTGCGTGAGGGTGCCGGTCTTATCGGAAAAGATGTATTCGATCTGGCCGAGGTCATCGGAAATGTTCCAAGTCTTGGGTATACACGGCGTGTCGTAGGGTTGGTAGTACATGTCAATGTCTTGAGAGATGAAGTAGGCCTGAATGGTTTTGACGATTTCGATGGAGATATAGAGCGATATAGGAACGATGTTCTGGAAGGCGATGAGGCAGGACCTGGTATTCGGATCGGTTAGAAAGCATTTAACATCGTGTATCCATCGAGACCTACACAAATGTGACGAGGGCATTGATGACAGGGGAGTGTGTGGGGTCAACATCTACCTCGAAGAAAGAAGCACTAGTTCCAAGTTGCGAGTCCTGAACACCACTCAAGATGGCTGAGATTAGACACATTACAGTCAGAACCCCGAAGTTGACGAGGACATTGAAGTTAGTCTCCCGCTCGATTTTGCTCCGCTTCGAAGGGGTATCACCACCATTGAGCATGATCTTGGTATCTGCACCCGTAAACACCACTAGTCCAATGACCCAGTTTGTATTCCGGAGCATACACCCACGCAACAAAAGCTCGTTAATAGTGACGGACTCTTGCTTCTGTTCCCCAGTCGAGATGTCCTTGTAGCGCAGCACTCCGTGATACAGGTATAAGTTCTGGTGTGGCGGCTCCGAATCGAGATAAAAAGATGAGCGCTCGATATCCTCCTCGGACTGGATGGTTGATGTCCCTTTGATGGCTTTTCTGGGCTTGAGATTGGTCTCCCCATCCAGGTTCTTCGTTTCCAGATAGCACATGCTTTCAGCGTCCGAAGTCGCGAGAACAACGATATCTGCTGGTACTTGTTCGTTGTCCCGGAGTAGAACGATGTCTCCTACCTCCAGCTTTTTCCAAAGCGTCCGTTCCCAACGCGCAGTACCACCTATCCGCTTGTCCCAATCGATAACACCCATCGTCGACTGCGAGTGAATCGACTGCTGATACTGTGACATCGAGCCGAACGGATCCGATGGAGCCTTTGCCAAGGTCGTCGAGGAATCGCCGAGTGATGTCTGAGATGCCTCGCGAGGTAATGAGGGTGGGTAGCTGTGGGAATCAATACTCTGTATATCATCAAGCCTCCGACCTCCTGCACCACGACGGGGGATATCGACGCTGCTGGCGTTGGGGCCCGTCTGGAAGCTCGTACTTGAGTCGCCTGCCTTATCCAACATAATCCTAATACCAGCTCCTGCTGTCCCCGCCTCTCTGTCCCTTAGCTTCCGTACGCCCTTGGACAGTCTTCCTGGTTGATTTAAGCCCAACAGTTTCTCGATCCATGGCCGGGGGTCAGTGGGTTGGTTCACGTTCACCCACCCTCCAGCAAGTTTTGTGACACCCGAATTGTTGACCTCCTCGTCAAGTATGCCTCGCCGGTAGTCTTCTATGCCGTCTTTAAGTGCTGTAACGGCTAGAATGAAGGCTAGCGGAAGTACTGATATACTGCCAGCAGCAGCTCCGAAGACGGGAAATACTGTTGGAATATTAGTAGGTAGAAAAGTAAAAGGAAATTGAAACTAACGTTGTACAACAACAAGTGCCAAGAAGAACAGGTTGGCAACCCTGTGGGAATCATCGTCAGTGGTGGAAGTCAGTGTTTCAAGTAGACCAACTGATGATCACGAACCTTCTAAATTGTTCATACAAGTTCTTCGGGAGGAACGTTATAATACTATACTCTGAGCGCTCTTAGAAGGGACTGAAACGTGAACGGAAGAAAACTTACTCGTTGTCCGTACTTTGTTCCTCTGATACCGCACCAACGGCTCGCCATGCTGATCGACCTCCATGGCCGACAATGGGTAATTTACATACACATTTCGCCGTACGCCTGGAACCTTGGATGGACCCGCCTCCGCAGGTGCAGGTTGCGATTTTTTGGAGGTGGTATTCCTGCGAAAGAACCTCGAACGCTTCCTGATACTTCTCCTCCGCTGCGCACGCTGTTCCGACCTGATTGATTCTGCAATTGCAGACGCAGCTGTACGCACTGTGCGCAGACGTAGCTCAGGGTCGATAGTGTCGTCGTTTTCCTCGTCAGTGAGGTCCTCCGGCTCCGGCATATTTCGCCTCGGAAAAGACATGAATAAGTGAATTGCTGGCGATTCGTCCTTGGCCTAGAACACGTCTAACTGCCCAGAGGCTTTTCGATACCGAGAACCAGCACGGCAAGAAGGCACAGTGAATCGTAAAGGAAGAATGAGCAATGAAGCTCGTGAATAAGTACACAGCGGTACAGTGGATAGTAGTCCACTTGTATTATGATCGCTGACTGTCAGTCGAGACCCCCGACACCCGCTGAATCAATGATGGCTTGCTTGATTATCTCTTGGCAATGGCTAAGATCCTTCGCCTCCGCCTTTCTTGGACTGCACACATCCCTCTAACTCAACGTTGGCCTAAAACAAGGCTTATTCAAATGAGAAATATAAGAAATCGTGATGACAAGTAGATCTGAATTCGCCCGGATCCAAAAGAATAAACTTTCATTTCCGCAAAGCAAGGATACTTATGTAGTGTCTTTTGCACAAGAAGCGCACAGACCGTGTCCTGGACAGACTGATCTAACCATCCAACATGAGGTTGTTCCGTCAGGCCTTCAGGCCTCAGATCTCATGGCATAGAAGCATGCATTCCTTCTTTGCCCCGGGATCATTCGAAATGACGATTTTTCCGATGGGATCTGGCTCGTTAGCGCGCCCGGAAGCTTTAATGACTACAACGGTACTCTTCGAATAGATTGCAGCCCAAGTACCATCTCAGATGCCCGGTCAACCCGAGCTTGGATAACTATCGGTATCTTAATATCGCCACAAACCATCAACTACGGGAACCATTGATCGGGGTGTCGGGATGATACTGGTACAGAATCAGGAATATCACGCCGCCCAGATGATCATGTTATCGATACACGATGATTCAACACAGACCTCCGAGTGCAAATCAACGCTGCGAACAACATGGTACTACCTACCCACTTGATCCCTGAACCCCATGCAAAGAGAATGCCTTGACTTGCGAAACACCACTCCCAGTCACCGTCTTGGTGTTGGTGTTGACGTTGTCCACCTGCGTACCAGGAGTAGTAAATAACTGCTCGTTGCCAACAACTCCCTGTGTCCCCATCCCAAAAATCAATCAACATCATTCAAGTTCCTCGACGACGAACTGTCGAGCTGTCAAAATACGCACATTTGTGATGGTGACCCCGTTCAACGCAGCGCCATTGTTGATAATGGCAGCATAGGCATCAGTCAACAGTTGAACGCCCGAAACAAAGTCTCTCTGGTCAAATTCACTATGTCAAATTCATCAGCATCCCCAGTGGCCCAGAGGTAACAAGGTATCACGGCCAAAACGTACCAGTGTCCCCCATTTGGAGAGGCGTCGGCGGTCTGCAATTGATTGATTTGAGCAGCCGACAACCCTGCATCTGAAGCGAGTTTTTCGTATGCAACGATCGCTTGTGGTCTGGCGAGCAGTAATCCGTCAAGTTCAGCCCCGAGAAACAGTCAAAAACCCTAATACATACATGGAGACTTGTAAGTCTGGAAGATCATCGGTTGTGCTCTGCCAGTGTATCCTTAAACCTGAAATATCGCCTTGCACAGCGACCTGTCTAATAAGGTATATACATAAATATCCTGTATACTTCCCAAGAAGGAGAAAGGCAACTTACGGTGGTAATCCGCCACATCCCAAGACAGCCCCAGGTACCCCGAGCGACGCTCCAAATGTGGGCAACATGAAGCCTATTTTACGGAACGCAACGTGGAACCACCCACTCATGCAAAAAATAGCTGCTTACCACTTATCAAGAGCGAGCCACCACTGATACCCTCCAGGAATATCTTCGTAGGGTCGAAGTTGACAAAGTTCGGCAGCTCCTACGTTTAGAATGGACCAAGTAACCATTGCTCAATAGCGCTCAAGCACGACGATGAACTCACGGTGGTGAGCAGTTGGTTTACTGCTGCACTATGTGCTGGGCCGTCGGGGCTACCTCACGGGGTTAAAAATATAAGTATGTAAGTGATGAGGGGAAGATGTACCGAACAAGTCCAGTCTGATCCCTTGGATCGAACCCTCCCCATCGGAGCTGCGGGTCTGGAGAGAGGAGTGCGACACCCATTAAACCATTATTGACACCTTGGTTCTGTAGAGATACGGCGGCTTAACCGATTTGAAAATACGTAGTATCTCGAGATCATGTACCGGGAAGTCAAAGAATGATTGGCCTCCATCTCCGTGGAACAAAACCTATGAAATACAGATCAACATCACATTTCGAGGACTAACTCCTCTTCAGCATGTAGGACTTACATTAAGGCCCAATGTTCCCGTTCCGGCATTCACACCGTTTGCACTAACCAGCTCAGAGGGTGGAGCCGAAAATTTAAAACGCATCTCCAATCCACTAAGTGTTGTCTTTGCTATATTCGAGGCACATAGTATACACTGCTACGCACTTGATGACCACCTGTCGGTCAATTATGATACTCCCATCTGTAGCCGTGGTCGTTCTTGCTCCACTGTTGTTGCCCTTTGTACGCCTAGCCTCAAGTGGTACTGCACTGGTTGTGCAGAGATTGGAAAGAAGGGACAGTAAAAGAAAGCTCTGAACGACTTGAGAGAGCATGGTTGTCGAAGTTGAAACAAACATTATACGTGATGATGGAAAGAGATGTTCAAAAAAGAGTGAGACGCTCGCGTCTTGAAGAGTTGAAGAGTGAAGCAGCTAGCTGGAATAGAGAAAAAAAGAAGCCAGAAACGATCCTCGTGAGGCTGAAGTACAGAAAGGCTTTTATACAGTCGAAACGAGGGATGTCTCAACCATCAGATAGATAGATCAACCGTTGTCATCGTCGAGAAACACGCCAAGACTTGCCAAGGGACAAATGAAGAGTGACCAGAGAAAGTTTGTGCCAGAAAACATGAAAGATTTTCTGGTGATTCAAAAACACCGGCGTGATGGCCGTTGATGATGATCTTGATCGAATGGATCGGGCAAGATGTTGGCCGGGGTTAATTCGGGCAGA
>JABAJX010019885.1:0-30385 GCA_018221735.1 Termitomyces sp. K1Aa | reverse complement strand
GACCATTTTTGCGGAATAGGAGGTACATCACATGCTGGAATCACCTGAGAAGTCACCTGGTAGCACATGATCAATCCTGGGGCCCAGGTTACCAAACCGGGTTCTTAGCAACATCATAAGCCTTCTCTTGATAACTAAGCGCTTGTTTTTGGGTACATTGGATTTTCTTGATGTTTCAGAATAGTTACATTGGACATACCTATTGTAGAATAGTCCTTTTCCCACCGTTAGAAGTATAAAAGCTGTAAAACTGTAGTACAGAAAAGCAACATTTCCCCTAGTGCACATCTGGCTAGAGTTAAGAGCACAAACTTTCACTTCTATTCTGCTTCTGAAAAGTTGCTAGATCCCGCTGTCACTTTCTACATAGCGGTAGCACTTTTTCCACCTATTCTTTGGAAGTAGTTGGAAACCCTTTTACTTTTAAACCCCTGCTATTGCTATTGTTACTGCTTGTGGATTGTCCCACACCATTGCTATCGTCACCATTATCGTCATTGTTATCACTATTGTTGTTCCCTTTATTAGTTACCATGCGCTTTGCTATTGTCTGTTGGCATAGTTCCTTTCCCTTGTGCGGCATTGTCAATCTGGTGTTGCGCTATCATTCCGCTACCAGTTTCTCATTTTCCCAAGCGTAGATTCTAACTTCCCCTTTGCGTTATGCACCTTTTTCATCCTGGTCACTTTCATCCCACCTGCTTTCATCCCAGTACGAGTACATCTCTGTATACATCTATAACCGTTTGAAGCATATTTTTGGCATTTTGCTGAAATTCATTCCTTGCACTTTTAACAAGTAGTACCTCATAACACTAACCTGTGGTGTAGTGTTGAGTCTTTTCTATAGAACTTACCGCATTCAGGCAGGTAGAGGTCTCATCAACGCGAACACAGTTCTTTGATGCCACTATCAGTTAACATGAATGATATGATCAAAAGATCAACCAGCGTAAAACCAGTTAGGAAACACATCCTTTGAGCTAGTGAACAAGTCAGAAAAGACATGTACCTCAGTCAAGCATTCAAAAATATCAAGAAGAAACCCAAGTCCGATGATGGAGGTTGGAAGGGAGGCTATCCCTCTGATAGTAGCAAGGATTTTAGTGACAAGGACAAGAAAATGCCCAGGAAAACACCGAAAGGCGAGCCATTGGATGGTACATAGTTCTAATGAGGAAAGTGACAATGGTTCAGTGCGTGGCAAGAGACGTGATAGGGGAGGTTATAGTAAACTTAAGCCTACCCCACCGGAAAAATATGATGGCACTGATGATCCAGTCAGATACTTTCAGTTTGTGACACAATGCACAGCATACCTGAAGCAAGGACGTGTACCGGATTCTGAAATTTCAAAACTTCCTAAAAGGAAAAGCTTACCGATTCTATCTAAATGAAGTATCAATGGAATTGGATGAATGGACAGTAAAAAGATTCTTTACCAAACTATTTACCTCAACTAAGACAAAAGTTCTTCGAGAATGGCTTAGATCCGGAGCATTCCAAATGGGGCGAAGTCGTGCAGACGGCAGAGACCTTTGAGATAGCACAAGTTATGGGTTTTGACAGAAACACCAAAAGGGAATACAAGTCTGGTAACAATCAGGGCAAAGAAAACAAGAAGGATAATAACAGGAACAATACATACGGTAACCAGAGGCAGACATCTGTCAATAGCACCTTCTATAAAGGAAAGGAGCAAAATAAATCAAATTGGAAGTCATCAAAGCCAAATAATTACCAAAATAACAATGACTCATTCAGGAAGGAACAATTATCGGAAAGAAGGAAGATGTTTCGTCTGCAGAGAAATAGGACACATATCAAAGCACTGTGAACACACAACTCACGTAAAATTGTCGGGATCGCGCGGTGGACCACCAGGGATGCATAGGAACAATGCCGAGTATCAGGCCAATGACACTGAGCAACTCCGCAACATGTCTGAACCTCCTCGATCAAATATGACATCATCCGGAATACAATTGAGGGTAGCGAGCATGCTTGTACAGGGCGTAAATATAAGGAAGACGCCTTGAGGACGCCCCCAGTGGAAGAGACGATGGAATAATCGACGCTACAATAAGAGGGTGTCAGAAATGATTGTAAGATTGGTAGACATACAACCGAAAGACTTACAGTTAAATAACCCCAATAAAAGGAATAAGATTAGAGATCCCTATGCTACTCGCGCAGAATTCCTACTCAAGTCCCAACAACCTTACCCTGGCAACGAGAATTTTGAGCCTATGGAAGATGGTAAGAGATTCTTGGTGAATAGAACAAGTGATAAAGAATATGTGATAATGGACGGCCTCACCAATGAAGACACAGTGATTGACAATTGGTTGGTAACGGAAAACCTGTTCCCTTTGGGCCTTCATTATGCACTCCTACTTGTGGAACAGCACCATGTTGAAATTGACAGAACCAGACAATGGAAATGTAAATGCGCCATGAGGGCACCATATGCAGAAATGATTGCTGGTATCCTGGAAAGGGGATTCGACCGTTTTATTAAGGAGAAGCCGGGTCGATACGCCCATAAGATTTGATGTGAAAGATGTGAAGTTAGATGGGAAAATGGTGGCTTACCAGGGTTCTCAATTGGAAATTGGACTTTTACTACCTTCTTGAATGTCAGTTTGGGATGGAAGGAAGGCCCAAAAGAATATGCAGAGAAGGCGCCAAGCTAAGAGGGATCTTGCTCAATCCCCTAGACACGGCCATTGGTCTAAACCTTGAGATGTTGGAAGGAGACGTAGAGAGGCCTGGGAACTACTTAGAAGACTGGATCAATGGTTTGTTTTGTGGGCTAGCGGACGGCGTTGACGTATACGAGAACGCTCGACAGCTCCGTTTATGCGCCACAAGACCCAAACGTGGAGATGAGTCAGATCAAAGGTTCATGGAAAGAAACGCGTCGAGACCTAAAGACCCTTTGCATATGATACCAGACCCAGTAATAGTTGTAGTGAAAATCAATGGCCAACCGGTGCGAGCATTGTTGGACTCCAGATCTTTGGGGGATTTCATATCAACTACGATTGTCGATCAGTTAAACTTGAGGAAAAACAAACTTAGTACTCCGCTGAGTGTGTCAATGTCAGCTCAAGGATCAAAATCCAAAGAGGACCACACGGTTAGTGCACGATTTCAATACCAGGGGATTGATGAGACATGCACCTTTGATGTAATGAATCTTTCCGGCTATGATGCAATACTAGGAACCCCATGGTTCTATCAACACCAGGCAATGGCAGGCTTGAATCCGACTCGGGTCATTATCGGGAGCAATGAGTCATTGCCAATGACCGGAAGCGGGGTTCAGAGACTTGCTTCACACACGATGCGCCTGTATGAAGAAAGACTAGAAGGAATCAGAAGGAATCTGTTAGAATATGCAAAACCTATCTGCTGCAAGGCTGCAGAAAGCCCGTTACTTCCATTACAAGCTATAAACCACGAGATACCTTTAATAGACAAAGAGAAGGTGTATAGTTGGAGACCTTTGATACGACCGCAACACAGAGACGGGTCAACAAGTAAGAAAGAGGGAATAGACACCGCTTACCGCCGAAGATAAGCAAGATAAGATAACCAACACGACAAACGAGTCTCTAAGAAAGGAACAAGGGAAACTGGGTGCGGGACAATCAAAAGCCGGAAAGACCAGGAAAGTACAAGAAAAGGGACAGGGGCCTGGTCCGTGCACAAGGAGGAGCATATAGAAAGGCAGGGAAGAGAAAAAGAGGGTAAGTTTGGACCCGAACTTTATAACTGCGGAGGAAAGCTAAGAAGTAACTCCACAGCACATCATCTGGAGCCCACCACAAGGGGCTATCCAACAAAGAACATCTTAAATTACCGTATTTCGGGTCTCCGTGACGTGGAGCTCGCCAATTAAAAGACGCCCTTATTCGCGCCTTCGGGTTCCAAACCCACACAACCTACAGTGCTGAGACCACCAAAGTGTCTTGTCACCAAAACTCGACGGGAGGCGATGTCGATAAACCTTATTTTTTGAACAGATTCTTCTTACGTGGATCAGTAGGTATTTTTATTGTGATTATGCTGGTACAAATATGATCTCGTTCTACCTATCATAATTGTGCCATGGGAAGGTAAGCAGTGTTTTTCAGTACTCTGGATGGCTTCATAGACGATGCTTACTGAATCATTGTTCTGCATTCATCTGGGGCACTTGAGGTCAGAACGTAGCGGGACAAAGCTGGACTTGCAAGCATTAATATTGTTCCTGTTTCGTGGCGTGTTGAGTAACAGCGCATGCTACGATGAATACTTACTGACAACGGCCACGTATGGTTTCGGAGGGAAGGTACAATTACCAGGCGCTGTATGAGGAACTTGTTACTCAGGTCATCTCTGATGCTTTATCCGGGTTACCTCGATGGAAGTCATTGCGAATCAACGGTTATTTCAACCTGAACAAAGTGCTACATCATAGGGACACGTTAGAGTACGTCGAAGGGGGAGTCATGTATCAAAAGTAAGAAGTCGTACAACTAGAAAGTATACATCCGTGGTTCTAGAATTGTGTGAATTGCACATTAGACCAGTCTATGATAGATCATTTCGGAGAAAAACGGACGCACATGTGTGGGGTTATAATGGGTCTCACTTCAGAAAAACGAAGAAAGACACCAAATAATATACATCAAGCCTAGAATGCTCATATTCGGGACCAGTCCTGGTGCAGCATCAATCAAAGGGACAGCATTGCCAATCGTTGTATTGAGACACGTCAGGAGGGTAGTATCGATGCCAGAAGGAAGCGGCACATCCGGAGTTCCCTCCGGTTCGAAGACTGCAGTATTATTATAGCCATCGAGAGTCAGCGCGACGGTACTTGCTCTGTAATATTGAACCGTCTGCTCTGGCTGAGGAAGGGACGACTGCGAGTCATTATAAGGCAATGAAACAAAGGAAGAGGTTCCGTTGTTTAGGTTATTGGAACAGTTGGCTTGGATGCTGCTGACCAGAGATATGGTGGTAGTGTTATCAGCAAGGAGACGGAATGTTGTGTTGGAATTTGAACTTGAAACGAATGTGGCGGTGGTTAGAGGGCCCCCAGGACGGCTAGTGTTATCGGGTCGACCATACTGAGGCTTTATGAAATTGACAGTCTGGATCTCGAAAAGTAGACTCACCTCGGTAGTGTGGAGATACGATCCTGCACCAAATCCAACACCTGCCCAAGCAAGAGGCCAAAACACGAAAGGAAACCCGAGACCGTTAACTCCTCTATGTGAAACTCCAGGATATCCACTACCATATTGTCTATAATCAAGATGAGATACACTATTCTGGATTAAGAATGAATGGACATACGAGGTGCCGTAAACTTCGGCTCGAGTTCCACCTCCGGAATCACGACCGGCAAAAAATTGACCAGCAGGAATAGGTGCAGATTTACCACCTCCTCCACCGAAAGCCGTTGCAGTTTTGGTAGTTCCACCTACAGGGATCGAAGTAGAATGGCCTGCACTCCCGACACCACCAGCTGATCCACCCGATTTACCACCACCACCGACGCCGCCTTCCCCAGCTCCACCGCCTCCAGCTCTACCGCCTCCGCCCCCACCCTTTCGAGGGTATAGTGTCTTCACTTTTCGCGGACCACGATTCGATATGAATGGAACAAACATATTTAACTCCGAACGCGTTTAAGCTGCGATCACGACAACTTCAGGGTCAGTCAGCCCCTAGAAAGTTAGGATAGCTCTTTGGCAGGGGGGATGCGAGCTGATCAATGCAACGAGCATGGGGGAGAGTACATACTTACATATTTTATCCGTCGGAGGCTGTGCTAAGAATATATGATTATATAATACTCGTCGTCGCTTACGTGGATCAATCGCATACATATGACTCCACAGCTCGTGCCACTTTTTTTTCTTGAAATGCTGAAAAGACAGATGGATAAACCAATTAGTCTTACAGTTAATTCAGTCACGGTATCATGTTCGAGACTACGAGTTCTACGACCATCTGGACATAAACTGTTCCCCGAAGTGATCAAAAAGAGAATAGGTGTGTACATAGAGTGATTATGTCGTGCTCGCACAGCTTTTTCTAACCGCGTGTTCATCCAAGTGCGGCTACTTACTCTGTAAACCGTGCCGACACAATCTGAGGCTTTCAAGTTAAAAATGGCAATCGAGGTTTCTCTGGAAGATGTTCAGACTCAAAACGGTAGTACTAGCACGGTCAATCAACTCCACTTTCTCCCTCCCACTCATTGACCTAATCGTAGCCACTCGGTTCACAGCCCAACTGCATCCCTTCTGTCTCTTCACGACAGCTGAATTATTGACCTCATCGTATTAATTCGGTTCCCAGCCCGACTGCATTCCTTCTGTCTCATTACCACAGCTGTTGGATTCAATTCTTTGGCTGCGCCAACTAGGAGGCCATGAGACGCACGAGCAACTGCACCGCCTCGTTTTTATTTTCCACACGCGTTCATGATTATCTTGGTCTCGATCTTCGGGGTGACAAGAATGTGAAGCCTCCTGGAAGGCTGCGTCTCCTTAGATCCCTCCAGTCAAGTCAAGCTGCCTTCTCGCCGTTGGACTCGTTGGATCCCGTGCGATGTAACCCTATGTGCTCGAGGTCAAGGAATGCCGCGAGGTCACGGACTGGAAGACCAGTTCGGATACTAGGGAGGTTTAAAGTCAGGCGCAGCACGTGTTAGGAACATGTCGCGGTCGAATTACTCGTCACAAATAATTTTTTCGCAGCTCTTTAGAAAAACGTGTATGAATGATGTCGCGTATACATTGGCCGTTCTGATAATATGGCACTGGCATACAAGGGGCGATTCAAGCTTCATGATAAATTAGCCAATTATCTATGCGCAGGTTCATGTGACTACGACATCTCATTAACTTAAAAGACAGTCTAACCCTCACGTCTCGATTCACATGATGACCACCGAAAACCTTGTGCCAGTGGCGCCTCTACCTACACTTCAGAGGCTAAATGCTACAATTACGGTCGATCTCGATGCAAAAGCTATTGCAAAAGCATGGTTCGCAGCCTTCGCCCTATCTGCCGAAGCAGGCAATGCACAGGGTGTAGCTAGACTCTTCGCTGCTGATGGGTACTGGCGTGACATGCTCGCACTTACTTGGGACTTTCGTACTTTCTGTGGTCTCCCGAAGATCACACAGTTTCTCGTCGATCGCTTAGAACAAGCGCACCTTACTGCCTTTGCTCTACGTGATGATTGTCTCGGACTTCAGCAGCCGTATCCAGATCTAGCCTGGATCAACCTCCTTTTTGACTTCGAGACATCAACGGGGATCGCGTTCGGTATTGCACGGTTGATCCCTAATGCTAATGGAGAATGGAAAGCCCATACCGTTTATACCAATCTCGAAAATCTCAAGGGCTTCCCTGAGAAGATCGGGGCGTTCAGGAATGCTGCTTTGAATCACAGCAAATGGGAAGACAATAGGAAGAGAGAGGTCGAGTTTGTAGATAAGTCGCCAGTGGTCCTCATCGTAGGAGGGGGACAGAGTGGCCTGGAAGTTGCCGCGAGGCTGAAAGCCCTTGACGTGCCAAATTTGGTGATCGAGAAGAATCAAAGGATAGGTGATAACTGGAGGAACAGATATGATGCCCTGTGTCTTCATGACCCAGTTTGTAAGCTTGTGCCACCTGCTCTGCTTTCCTCTCCCACGCAGGCTAATAATAACGCTTGTATGCACTAGGGTTTGATCATATGGCTTATCTCCCGTGAGCATCACCTTCTATCTACGTATCATACGGACGATCTATCCACTTCGTTCACCTTTTTTTATTCTTAGATTTCCGCCTACTTGGCCCGTTTATACCCCAGCAGCCAAGGTAAGTCCACGGTCCGAGTCTCAAAGTTACCGTATATAGCAACTAATCGATTGAAAATTTTCTCTGTCCACAGCTTGCCAATTGGCTCGAGAGTTATGCCGAAGCCCTTGAATTGAATGTTTGGACCTCGTCCTCCATCGTCAACGCAATTCAGGATGGTGATGTATGGCATGTGGGCATAAGTCGTGGAGATGGTTCGAAACGTACATTCGTCGTGAAACATATCGTCTTTGCAACAGGATTTGGTGGAGCTCATAGTACCGTTCCCTTATACCCCGGCATGGTAAGTACTAATCCTTTAAGCAGCATGTATGTAGCGCTTTTTTGCTGACTTTAATTCGCAGGATTCTTTCAAGGGACAGATTTTACACTCAAACCAACACAGGACGGCAGCCAATCATATTGGTAAGAAGGTCGTCGTTATCGGCGCATCCACATCTGGTATGCTGCCACTTACAATGACTTCTGAATGTATCTTATTTCAATCATTGTTCCTAGCCCATGATATCTGTGCTGAGTGCCACGAGAATGGAATTGGTAGGTGCCATTATACCCACAAATTTATGAAACCCGAGATCATGGACGTCTAGATGTTACGATGTTCCAACGCAGTTCAACGTACATCATGTCTACTACAAATGGGTGGAAGGTCGCTGGGAAAGGTATACGTTGTTCCATATACCATACTCTAACACTGATTCCCGTTGAATCAAGGTGTATACTCCGAGGATGGACTTCCGACTGATATTGCCGACAGGTTCACCGCATCCTTCCCCAACCACATCGCGTTTAGCCTTGCTCAACGCCGGACAAAAGTTATCGCGGAGCTTGATAAGTTTGTCCGCACGCTCGAGTTCAGGGATGGGATACTTACTATGTAAACAACCACAGGGACTTGCTGAACGCTCTACGCGCCCGTGGATTCCAGGTCAATCTTGGCATTCAAGAAACTGGGTTCAGGCTGCTAGCATGGTTGCGGTTAGGGGGCTACTACCTCGGTAAGTATATGTCATCCCTATCATCAGAACGTAGCTCTAACTGTCCTCTGTATAGATACCGGCGCGAGCCAACTCATTGCAGACGGAAAGATCAAACTCAAGAGCGGTAGTTCACTTGAAAGTTTTACCGAGACAGGCTTGAAATTCGCAGATGGATCTGAGTTACCTGCTGATGTCGTCATTTATGCAACGGGGTAAGCAAGCGTAAGTCGAGGGTTGCGGAACGAGCTTCTGATTTGAAAATCCTTTTCCGACGGCAGTCTGAGATTGAGTGACGTATGCTCCGAAATCCGTCAAGTTGTTGGTGAAGAGGTTTTTCAACGCATGAAACCAGTATGGGGACTTGACCCTGAAGGCGAGATGAGCGGTGTGTGGCGTGACCTTGGTGTCAAAGGCTTGTGGTCGATACTCGGTAAGCTTAGGCAATTCCTTCTGCATTCCGGTCTTGATAGACGGTGATAGGAAATCTTGCCTTGTGTCGGTTCCATTCGAAACATGTCGCTCTTCGTATGTCTGCCCTTTCAAGTAATTTTGCATTCTCACTTAAGCTTTGATTGCAGAGATCAAGGCCATCGAAGACGGGGTACTAGAAGATAGATACGGCGCTGAAATTTAGACGATATAAAGTCGCGCATATTTCTTCAATCTTTCGATTGCAAAGTTCGAGAAGAGGGGGCCCATTGTATTAGACAGATACAATGCTGAGTTTCAGACAAGACAGACAAGGCAATGACTCGAGTAAAAGGCAAGCCGTGATGGAGCTCTGAACCAGAAATCATCAATGGATCAGCCAGATCACTACAAAGAGAGATGAGATCGAGTGTATGATGTTGAATCCGTCTCTTGGGGATATCATAAATAAGTTCGGCAATTGCCGCGACCCATAATCTTTTTCTGGTCAACGTATCTCCCACTAACCACATATTCAGAGTTCTACGAATTAGTGTTATGGAGTATCATGGCTGCTATATCAGCGTAAGTGAAGATAACGGAAGACCTTCCTTGCCGATGGTTGACTTTGGGATAGGTTTTGAAACAAATCTCTCTGAATTGCTAAAGTCAGAAACTCCTAGTATGCGGCTCGAGCGCCGATGTCGTGTTTTAGAAGAACTCTACATACTTCTAGGATATGAACACCTCTTTCCAGGATAAGTACATAGCTCTCAGTCGATGCTGGCTCCCGTGTGCATAGGGTTGGTCCTTCTCCGATTAATCCGAGTCAATGCGATACTCAGCAATTTAACTGCCTCCCACAAGACACACGCGTCATGTATCATGATAGAATAGACATCGATTCCCCCTCGGAGAAAATGACACAACTACGAGTCAAAGGTGAGGAAATTCTATTTTACACGATGCCAGATTTCATCCTTGATTTGAAGATTTCTTCGAAGAGTCGTTGTTTCGGCATCAGCTCTTTCGGTAGACTTGAAAGATAGCCGAACTATTTTGGAACTGGTGCACACAGACACGAAGAAAACACAAAATACCAGTCCATTGAATATGACATTCTCGACTCCGCCAACATTCGAGCGTGGATACCGTGGCATACTGTCGCTCTAAGCATAGTCAATTCAAATTCGGAGCTGACTTCGCTCATCGAGGATGGATCTCAGATTCGAAAGGAATACTCAACCCCAACCCCTTGCCCTTGAGGATGTGTTCTCCGACTTGGAACTCGGGCCGGTCATAAACCCTCATTACGACCCAACCATGTTTCTACGCATCACAAGGTATGAACCAGACTCTTTGGCTTTATCTGGTCCCCTATTGAGCGATCTCTTGGCTGATCGCCAGTGATGCGATACAATGTGAGCATACTAATGGAACGTAGTCCTTGTATATACAGAGCGGCGGACTCTGCGCTTATACGACGTAATTTCACCATGATACTCTCATATTTTTGATACCTCTGTTCCAGACTCTTCACATGTCTTGAGGATGTGCTGGGCAACGTGGAGCGACACGGACACTATCGTGGTCGTCTATCGACGCGGCGAAGACGCAGTCCCATCTGGCCGTAACCAAAACCACCACGCGGAAATTTTCTGATTGTCTATACTTAACTATATAAATAACTCATCGGGTCCGAAATCTGACAGGCCTAGGGCCGCTCCAACACTCCGAGGAGCGAGTGTCTTTAACTTACACAAGGCCATGTGACTTCTCCTATACGAATAACTTCATTGGAAGTCCGAAGCTTAAAAGGAGCTCCCTAGTAGCAGTTCGATTGCATTTCCGGTCTCTCCCCATGGCTGTCAAGAACATCAGTTTGCCTGAACATCCCCTCCCTACCCTCAAAAGGCTCAATGCTACCATCCCAGACGATCTCGATGCCAAAGCTATTGCAAAAGCATGGTTTGCAGCCTTCGCTCGATCCGCTGAAGCAGGCGACGCACAGGGTGTAGCTAAACTCGTCGTTGACGATGGCTTCTGGCGTGACATGCTCGCGCTTACTTGGGACTTTCGTACTTTTCATGGTCTTCCAAAGATCACCCAGTTTCTCGCCGATCGCCTAGAATCGGCGCACCTGACTGCTTTTGCAATTCGTGACGACGAGCATCTTGCTCTCCAGCGACCGTATTCAGATATTGCTTGGATTAACCTGTTCTTTGACTTTGAGACATCAGCGGGGACCGCGTTCGGTATTGCACGATTGGTCCCTGGCGCTAATGGCGAATGGAAGGCGCACACCGTTTACACTAATCTAGAAGATCTTAAAGACTTCCCGGAGAAGATTGGGCCGCTCAGGAATGCAACTCCGAACCATGGCAATTGGACAGGCGATAGGAAAAGAGAATCCGAATTTGTAGATAAGTCACCAACCGTACTCATCGTGGGAGGGGGACAAAGTGGACTAGAAGTTGCCGCGAGGCTAAAGGCACTTGACGTGTCAGCTTTGGTGGTTGAAAAGAACCAAAGGATTGGTGATAATTGGAGGAAGAGATACGACGCTTTGTGCCTCCATGATCCAGTTTGTAAGCGTCTTGTGCAGCTCCGCATCTTTCTCTCACACTAATCATACCTGATTGGATGTCGCCAGGGTATGACCATATGCCTTATCTCCCGTAAGTTCTCCTTACTCATATCGTTTAGTTCCGGCCGCTACACATTCATCCAGATTCCCATCTACATGGCCTGTCTATGCCCCAGCCCCTAAGGTGGGACGCGTCAACATCGTGCGAAGTGAAATGCTGAACCTACAATTTTTTCGATAGCTTGCTAATTGGCTTGAGAGCTACACTGAAGCGCTGGAGCTTAACGTCTGGACTTCGTCCACAGTCGTCAGTGCTATCCAGGATGGCGATTCTTGGATTGTATGCATCAGACGCGGTGACGGTCCTGAACGTACATTCACTGTGAAACACATTGTCTTCGCTACGGGATTAGGCAGCAATGATGGTACCTTCCCTAAATACCCAGGCATGGTATGACATCGTAATTCTTATGATGTACCTTTACTAAGTTTTCTCTCAGGATTCGTTCAAAGGACAGATATTACATTCCAGTCGGCACAAGAGCGCGACGGACCATCTTGGCAAAAAAGTTGTCGTGGTCGGCGCGTGTACATCTGGTACACAGCTTCTTTAAACATGATATCCTCGTTTAAGCTGACAATCCATCAAACAAGCTCACGATATCTGTGTGGACTACTATGATCATGGAGTTGGTATGTGAGATTTTGTCCGTTGGCCTAATACCGACGCAGATTTTTGAATTCTAGATGTTACGATGTACCAACGCAGCTCAACGTACATAATGACAGTCACCAGCGGTTGGAAGGTTCTCTTTGAAGGTATACAGAATCATCTCCGTTCACTACTTATTCTGATCGTGTCCTACTATCAGGTATATACTCTGAAGGTGGTCTTCCGACCAATATTGCCGACAGGGTTACCGCTTCCTTCCCTCATCACTTAAATGTTGGCCTGTCTCAACGTACTACCAAGGACATCGCAGAGCTTGACAAGTCTGTTCTTCATAACACCATCAGAAATAGCAGCTGCTGACTGTGTCGCTATCACACTGACAGGGCTTTACTGGACGCTCTGAATGCACGAGGCTTCCAGACTAACTTTGGCATCCAAGGTACCGGATTTGGGCTATTAGCGTGGATGCAAGCTGGTGGATATTACCTCGGTAGCTATATCTTGTTATATTCTGTTTCTATCTTAACTCCTTCCTTTTCCATAGATACGGGCGCAAGTCAGCTCATTGCCGATGGCAAGATCAAGATCAAGACTGGAAGTTCACTTGAGAGCTTTACCGAAACGGGCTTGAAGTTTGAGGATGGGTCCGAGCTACCTGCAGACGTTGTGATCTTTGCAACAGGGTATGTACTACTTGTGGGTTGGGATCTCAATCTAGCGGTTCTAATCTTGTGGTTGGGCAAAAGGTTGGGTGATTCTCGCGCCCACATCCGCCAGGTTATCAGTGAAGAGGTTTTTAAGAATGTCAAGCCTGTGTGGGGGCTTGACTCCGAAGGCGAGCTGAATGGTGTGTGGCGTGACCTGGGCATCAAGGGTTTATGGTCTATGCTAGGTGCGTTTGGTGATTATTCCCGTGTCCACCTTCTCACGTATAGTGGACAGGGAACCTTGCCTTGTGTCGGTTCCACTCCAAACATGTCGCTCTTCGTGCGTGTGCTTTCCTTGCCTAATCCATGTTCTCATCTGACTCTGTAACTGCAGAGATCAAAGCAATGGAAGAGGGCATTTTTGGCGAGAGGTACGGTGCCAAGTTTTAGATAAGAATCCTTGACAATCCTTGTCAACGTAACATTGTAAATGTAAAGTATAACAACTTCATCTGTGAGCTGACAGCAGATAGTGGAAGTAGATTTTACGACGAATAGATAGATAGGAAGTAAGTATCGGTACTACATAGTATATGTATAGTAAGAAAAAAATATGCTCTTGTGATCAACGAATTCGTGGTCTTCTGTCTGATAGATTGGATTAGATAGCGACATTCTTCCGTTCGATCTCGTTGAGGCTATGTTCATGCTAGAAGACAGTATGAGTTTCATCCCCAATCATTGCGTATCATTACGCTCACGTCGCCATCGTTATCACCATTGATGCCAAAGCTCATCTTGTCTTGTTGCGTTGTTTGGGAAACTCCGATGACAATAGTAGGCTGTCAATTACAGATTAGACATCATTGAATTGTCCTCAGATGGGCTGTGACCTTGGATTTAAACTCTATTCCAGAGCCTGCTGCGTTGTGGATTGATGAACCCCCGATGGTCCGTGTCGCTCCCGAGGCATTCCATTGTGAGTCGTGGGTAACTGTCTGAGCATCTTCACGTGAATTCAGACTAGGCATAATAAGTTAGATCAAGGAATCAAATGATGAGACAGCGGTCAGGGAATTCGAAGGCTTACAGAGTGATGGCTCCAATGACAAAGACTGTAAAATGACGTGAGAAGGTGGAAAGCATCGGGACAGCGTGAGAGGCTTACGTTTGGTTGAAGTTACATAGAACGGGATCCAGTAAATCCTTTGCGGAGTGCCAACGAACTATAATGTATATGTTGATTTCCCAAGTATGGAGAACAACGTACCACATACCACAAATATGAGAGCAAGATGAATAATGAATGCAGCTCCACCACGACTGACAGTGTACGAAACGAGAATGTCAAACCAGTCTAGATCACTAAAAAAGGAACAACGTCAGGAAAATTGATATTGACACTAGCATGAAAGAGTTACAGCTTATAGGGGTTGGGAAGACGCGAGTACGTTAGGGAAGCGAATGTCACTATCCCTGCGGCGGTGACCATTGCGTACGACGTCGCTGCGATTGCCTGAAGAAGGATTCGATACTTTAGTTGCTCCACATTGCTTGAGTCTCACCTTGTTTGGAGATTGGGCGAGATGTGAAAAAATATTGTCCTTGAAACTGTACTTTCCGTGAGATGGCGGTTTCAAAGCCATGCAAAGAGACTTACAGCTCCACGGACATGACTTAGAGAATACTAATGAGTGATTACAGTCTCGACAAAGGAGATCTTACCGATCCCTAGGACCAAACCACCAGTCGCAAGGATCGCCTACTGATGATGTCAATATATGAGTAACAAAGCACTGACGGACTTGCAACTGCGCCGCTGGCAAAAGGATTCTTAGTCGCTGTAAAGGATCACATGCAATCAGTATCCAGAATTACAGTGAAGAACACAGAATGATAAAAACAGACCTTTCCAGACTGCGGAAGCGTAGTAACTGATTCATGGTTGGGTCAATTTGTAGTATCAAATGAGGTATTACGCTGGTAATCCTTACAGCTGGGCTACAAAGATAGAGATCGCCTATAACGGATTATGCTATATCCTTCTGAAGCTGAATAAAACATACAGCTAGGGTTATGTGTGCCTTGAAACAAGTCAGGGTGAGCACGTTAAACAAGGCGATCTCCTCTCACACAAAAAGTCCTAGAATATTTCCAGTTAAAAAGTATGAAGGTATTTGGGATAGAAAAACTTGCGTCGTAGCAACTTCAACTGTCTCAGTGAAGGGGAAAAGGTTGACCAGATAGTAATAGAGACTTGTAGATGATGAAATCAACAGGAGGACTGCATGAATTCAAAAAATACCAGACGTACCACTGTGACACTAAGTAGTACCAAGACGAAGTTGTAAGGGCCTCAACCCTTGCAGTCAAGGCTTCAAAAACTCACAGAGAACCGACACGGCAGTGTCCAAAAGACTGAGGAGTTTGTATCAGTCAAGACAAGCATTACAGCTATCGAAGTTTGAGATCCAAGCTTACCACAAAAGCACCACCTATTACATGGGCATCACCAGCAGTCAATTTGACCGAATATGAATCGTAAACCCTCGATATACATACAATCGATTTAGTAGACCAGTGGTCATGGGGATATCGAGAATAATACATATAGGATTCTGGCAATAAATCAATTTGTTGATACAGCCTGAGCAAGGGTTCTTGCTAATACACGTACGAAAGAACGTAAAACCATACAGTACCATCATGAAAATGTAACCGATAAAGAAGACACCCAGTGTGCGCTCCAATTCAACCAGCTGAAGGCTGCCGGGAGTCGTCGGTGTGAGAACCATAGTAACGGGTGGTAGACTGGTGGTAGTGCTGGGTTTGGGGTGCCAACTCGCATCTGAATCTGTAACGTTTATGTAAGGACCTCGGACCCTCAGATGATGATGTTATCAAGATGGTTGCTTTTCCTGGTCGAATACTTATAGTTAGCTCATACGTGGATATCAATCTATCAATCAATTGAAGAGTTAATGGGGAGCTGTGCATCTCGTCCCACGCTCTTGTGATGAGGGAAAGTTCCTTTCCTTGATTATCATTCCTCCTGGGCCTCCACTATTATTGTGTGTGCTCCAAGTCAGCGATCACTGCTCAGCAATGATGATTGTTCCGCTTCCAACGCTCCACCGACGAGGCTACGTGGGATTGGTCTATAAACTTGAACACATTTACAGACCCCAACCGAAGGAAGTCTGAGCTCGGCCGATTTCCTGAGTATCAAGTACGATCTATGTGATCATAAAGTTCAAGCGATATACCTACCAATGCCAAACTCATGCAAAACTATCCTGACATCTAAATTTACGTTTCAATGTGTTCACTCCACCATGCGCCTATATTTCAAGAAACAGGGTTCACCCAGTGGCCTAGCCTGCATTGTCTCATCAAGACAACAGAAGGGTAAAGACGTAGTTAGCGTTCTGTGGACAAGGCTCACATATCTAGACAGAATATATGTAGTACACTTTATACGTCGCTACAATCTTCGTCTTCGTGACAGGACAGGAGGACCATAGCGAAAAAGGGGTGGCGCTTCTCTCCAGTTTCCAGTTACGATGGGCGACTGAAAATTGGCTTCTTGATTTATCTTCGAAGAGTTTACGACAAGTTGCTAATGGCATGGTCATTGTAAGACGAGCTACAAGCGACATAATCGACAAGTATTAAGTATCTGAAAATTCTACTCACTTTGAATTCGTAAAGCTCTTTGAAAGGATTCAGAGTCCCCTCTTTGCCCCAATCATCCATACGTCGTTGAACGTCCTCAAAGACGGTGGGAAGCACTAACGTTGTGAGAAGATTGTTCCGTAGTGTTTGTTTCATGACAATTCATTCTCCCTTACATCGATTGACCTTTCTTTCCTTGTGATCGATGATTTTTTTGACGAAGACCAAGAGATTCCTCTGGTCTGGCTCCTCAACCGCAATATTTTCAAGTCGAGGGGCACCGCCCATTAAGATGCGATAGACTTCAGGAAGATCTAACCCTTGCCCATCATAGAAAAATTTACGAGCGTGACTGCCGGAAAAAGCGACTACAGTGTACCGCTGACTGAGTAATCCTCCATTGTATCGAAGCTAACGCCATACCGTATGTAGGACGCGGAAGCGGAACATCTTGGCTCCAGTTTTCTTGAAGTTGGACTCCATGAAATCGTACCTTTGGTATAGAAGGACCCGGGAACGAGGAAGGAAGTCCCATTGAGGTCGCAGACAGATTCGGAAGATACCAAACGTCTCAAAGTGTCTCGACTGTCGGTAATTCAATCAAGGCATTGTTTAGACGCGTCGTTTCTTGACTGGTATCATTCTGTTTCCTAAAGTTGAATATCAAAATGATGTGGCACTGAATAAGCTCTGTGGGGAATCCTTTTCTATACCTGCAGGGTATCTGTCAGAGTGTCGCAGCAGTTACCAGTGTTAGAACAAAGGCAACAAGAAAAATCGAAGGCACGAAACACGAAATGAATTCCGCCGGAGGAAGGGATGGTCGATTAAACACATGCTCAACCTTTCATGCCAAATGTCAAGTACGCGAAGGCTATGGTCTCGACTTAACTTAACGTATAGCACTGAAGAGTACGGGTACCACAGTTGCGCTCTGACGGATAAAATGAAGATTAAACGTTAACGTCAACTTGAAAGCTGAAATGTGGACGATACTGGAGAAGTAAGGGCTAAAATCCAATCAACACGAGAGAAAAATAGGACCAACCAGGATTTACCTACCTATCATAAGCCGAAGGATCTCACGACGGCCAATTGTGGAGTTGTACACTAGCACAGGGTTCCAAGTTCCCGTCAAGTCAAAGAGAAGTAGGGTTTAGACTTTGCCAATAGTCGACAGGCCGCACTAGTACTAGCATACCCACACGGTTGTCAACATCTCATCATTAATCAGTCTCCTATGTATCGAATGACAAGAAAAGTGTTTTGCCACAGGAAGTCAGATGACTTCGATAGGAACAGCAGCACTAATCTACCTCGACGGTGACTGCAGAAAATTTTTGGATATTAAGGAAGGGTCCGCGATTCGCAAACCATGAGTCCTCAAATAGCCCCTTGACGATATGCATATTTCACATTGAGGCCTGGGAGCTGAACCCTTTAATTGATTCCTTTAGTTTGAACAAAAAGCTTCAGATTAGCTGACAAACCAGCGCGATTGACAACATATCGTCAGAGATCAGTCTCCTATGGATCAAACAATGATGCCATTGTCGATAACATGCTTCAGAGTATTGCACCAATCCTTATTGACCGCGATTCCATCCATGGGCTCCATAAATCCGAAAGGAGTGAACTGTGCTACTGGCAGGCCTTGGACACGTGTCACTACGACTCCGCAACCCAGGCCACCCCGTGCACGAATGCTGGCTGTTGTCTCGGCCACATCTTTGATCATGGTCCCAAAATTGGCGTCCTCGGGAGTGAGCACAAGTGCATCTTCGAATGAGCAGATGAAGACGTCAGAAAGATGAAAACTGTTCCGTATTTCGTCGTCGCTCGGTCTCTTTGATAACGATGATGATGACCTAGGGGTAAGAACGATGTTCAAAAAATGCGTTTGGCATCGCTCAGGGGTCGACTGGAGATTCAAAGCATTCAACAGGGCGAGGTTGATGATTGGCTTGTACATCTGTTAAAAACGAAAAACGGCTCTATATCCGATACGTATAACCTGAATATGGAAATGATCTCACCTGAAGCCACTTCTTGAGGAGAGTACTCCAATCCTTCAAGCCGAAGGAACCATCTACTAATGGCAAATCCTTGAAATCCTCGCTCTTCATTCGAGCTGCAAGCTCGCGGTTATGCTTGCACCTGACTTTGTGTTTAGGCCAGTCTGCTTTTTGACATTTAGTACTCTGGATATTCAAGTGAGCATTTTCTTGATAATGAGGAATAGGACTAAGCGTACGCAATAATGGGAACGACGACATGCCGAACAACTTTTAAGATCTGGTTTAGATACAAAGCAATTTTGACATTGAACGAGTTCTTTTGCGAGCGGGGAGCTCATGAATTGAGCAATCTATGTACACAAACGTAGAGAGATCCTTGCTAATGGAAACGAAGTTGAGCGATAGCGGTAGTGATAAAGGTTTACGCGTACGTCGTGACGAGTCGAAATCGGGCGTGTTTTATTTGTCTCTGTTTGACTCTTTCTCAGCCACCCCTTCTCGGTCCCAAAAGTCTTTTTCTCTCTTCCTTGATAGATTAGACATAATGCTTTGAATGTATTGTCAGTGTTCTCATGTATTGCAAGTCAAGCATAGCAGGATTTGATTCCATCGCAGCGAAGCGATGGCCCTATGTAAAAGTCAGATCAGAATTAATGTACATATTTATTTGGTCTCTTGGATACATAAACAACGCGAGTTCTTCAAATTTGGTTGGGAGAGAGCCTGAGGGGACTACAAAAACCTTGGAATTGTGTGCAGATGGCTTTCACTCTCACAGATTGCCCTATTTTTAATTACATCGCACGATGCTCAACATCTTCAGCCCCTGTCATCCCTGGTGGCTGGGACAATACTATCCGTTCACACTGGCATATCTCTCGTTAGCTCATCGATATACTATCAATGATCATCTCTATTCTCCTCTATTCTCCCTATAGTCGGTCGACACTGGTCAGACTAGGATTTGCACCTGCCTCACACTATGCCTACACAGACTCAAAGTGCTGTTTACATCCTGGCACACGCTTTCAATAGTTTTGAACTCGAATACTATAGCTACGTATGGTCTTTTTGATGACATTTTTAGGCTGTTTCCCTCACACTGATACCAGGGGAAAACCTGAAACGACCATCAATCTTCTTCCCAAGAAATCTCCCTCAATCCCAGGCTACTTGATTAGCCAGTAGATCTAGATTGAATGATAAATCACCCTTCCACCCAAGATCGCCACTGCTGGTTCGGTTTAGTGTTTATACCCAGTATACTCGGCCGTTGTGTTCAATACAGGCTTTTTTATGTGGAAGTCATTAGTTGGGTCGCTTTGACCGACTCCCCGGATCAAACGGCACGGATGGCTTCAACACTCGTTTCCGTTACTCAACGTTCAACTGCGACTTATAAACAATCCACTTCTATGATCCCAAATGTTCAGTCTTGGTATACTAAGTCTACTCACCATACCAGGCATCCCAAACGCAACGTAGTTCTCGACATCCCTGCAACAGTGGTGCCGGAGTTTGAGCAGGGTTCATGATGGCCATTTGTGAATGGCGATATGATGACACGCTTCCGTTTCCGTTGTTGGCTCCGGCTGTGCTGCCTCAGAAGCACCAAGGATTCGGATTGTTCTTCTGACCCTTACCAACCACTGCTAGTAAGTACTTATGTATGATGTACCCTTGTATTCACATCGGAGTTTTGCCACTGGCAAGACATTCCCACTTGTTCAAGAGTTCAACTCATGGGCATCCTACTGATAGAAAGGTGCGCGCTTGGTCAAATCTTCAGCTGCACCGTTATCCTTATTACGACACTCATACTTTGGTGGTACTGATACTAAATAGTGAACACCCTCGGACATTCGAAAATCAATCGGGATTCGGAAGAATTCGTTCCACCGGCATTTTCCGGTATTTCTTGGCACACACACAAGTTGAACAATTTGTTTGCTATTCACTTATGCAGTATATAGCAGAGATCTTTTACCTATTGCCGATCTTCCTTAGGGTCTGACCTCTTATACTTGAGAATAAAGACGAATCTCCACTCTGTCTCTCGAGATAACGTGTCTTCTACTTTTCCACTTGGATGTCCTTATACTTGATTCGTCTATTCCTTGTATTTTCTGACCCGATTTCAAAATTCGAAGGCAGCTACATTGCACTCGTGGAGAATCTTTCATGCAACCAATGACTACCGCTTGACGACCTTATACTTTTCCCTCTTTAACTTGGCTTGCCGATCGTCTGATATCTCGTCCTGTCAGCTCCTCTGGTAACATTTGTCCTGTCGCGTTCCTGTCCAAGATGGATAACAGCCCAATTTCCTCTGCTCATGCGCTTAACCATCGCTCTCAGATTGCTGGGTCCAACAGGAGACCAGGCAATGGACGAAACAGACACACGATGTACCGCGACGTCACGGTCCCGATCCAGCAACAAATACTTGACAGGGTTTATAACTCAAGCCTCGGACGTGCTGTCAGCGGACCATCCATATTCTCAAGAACTCCTGCAGAACATTGTAAGGAGCATGAGAAGCTCCTGCAAAAGCTTCCGTTCAAATATCGAGTGTTTCTGACGCGACTGCGCCCTCCTGTTCCCGCAGGGTAAGATCCATTTCCGAACTCAATTCGTGCCAATCTTAATATATAATTTGAGATTTGTCTACGTTCGACTGTTCGCGTCCTTGGACATTCTACGCCGAAGATTTTGGCGCGCTAGTTTGGAGGCAGTCCTGCCATTAGAAGCGGACGGCGGGTTTGATCTAACGTCCGTCAAGAAGCTTTGGAATTTGGAGACCTGCGTTGTGAGTTTTTTTCAAGATTCACTATTTTTATTTGATTGTTGAACGAAGATCGTCTAGCCCGTTTCTCCAATCTACTGGAAGGCTGTCGAGCCAAGTACACCGAACAGTCTATCGCCTATCGCGGTAATGACGTTGCTTGAACTATACGATTGCATCTCATTCATTGGTAAGACAAAAGAAGTTTGTCCTCCTTGCGGTGCTACTCACGTGTCCATAGAACCAACAGTCTCTGAAGTCACCCAGAAAAAGCGTGCAATCCGCGAGAAAATCAATCTCGGAGTGGAATCACTTGTTTCGAAATTCCGATTCAACCAGCTGTGGCGATTCAAGATCTTAAAAAACACATCTCTCGCAGAGTCGTTCAATAAGGCTAAGGAAGTCGTGCAATATTCAAACCTACGATTACGATGGTGGTTGGGTGGACTGTCAGCTCCACAACGGAACATACTGGTTCTTCTGCTTATTCTTCTATTATGCCTCTTACTTTTTGGTTTAGGTTTTTTATCTTGCGACTCAGATGCACCACTCGCTATACGTTGGGACAGATATTCTTTTGACACAATCGATAAGTTCTAGGCAGAGGACCATCCACTTTCAACCCTCCTATGTATTCCGACTTCCGTATGCGGCGCCTTCGCGTCATTACCTTTACCTATGTTATCACTACCTATGCACTACCACATCATCCATGTGTGTACTATACAAGAAATACAACGGCACAAATTATGCATTCTGTTCACTACGAGATCGGCGAGCGTAGTACAACACTAATTCAAAGCGATTCAATGGTAAGAAATTAGGGTTTGCCCATGGAAGAACTGACAAGTTTGTGGCCCAAGTTCGAGCTTCGACTCTGTTGTTTTGACCTGGCATCGCATCGCATGTGCGTGAAGCTCTTCATTATTGTAGTGTACGTCTTACATATGGGATTCCATAAATGCTCTGAGTAGTAAGCTGGAATGGACAGAAGGTTAAAGTCACGGTCGGCGCAACTTTACTCGGGGATTTATATATGATCTAAAGATCTGCAGATACTGATGTGATTGTGCTGCGTGTCGGGTTTGCAGGCACTTTTGATCCACTGGGAATCCTCCTCCAAGATATCGCATACCAGTGTTACCTGCTCCATGTTCTTCCATTCGAAAGCCTGAGGAAGAGTCCTGAGTTTTGTCGGATACATGAGGACGAAATCGATCGACCTCAACGATGGGAAGTGGAATGGATGGAGAAGCGAATTAATGTCAGCTGAGGATTTGATTCTTAGGAATTCAAGATAGGGCCGTTCGTGTTCTCCAGAACGGTATTTGGAAGGAGAGTGCAAGCAATTCGTGAGTACCTGGTCTATATTTCTCTCGATACTGCTCACGATGAAATGCCTGAGACGTTTCCCGTGAAGAAGAATGCGTGAGCAGTCATCGATAGACAATTCGCAGTCGAGATCGAGGGTGTAAAGGGATTGTATGACAGATGGGACAAAAGGTAGCCATGAGCTACACAACTGATTACGATGGCCATACCACGTCAAATGGCGGAGGTTCGTTAGAGCATCCAGTGGAATGATGGGAGTAGATGGTGGTTCGTAAGGAAGCGGTGTATCGGGAAGGGATATCTGCAGGTTGCTCCAGCCACTGAAATTCAATTCGTGTTTGCCCACAAAGGCCAGGTAGTCCCCCAAACGACGATACCCTTTTTCTAGAGGCCATTGTCCGGGTTCAAAGTCTGCGATAATTTTGAAAGGAAAGGTTGGATCGATGCACTCTTTGATGAGGGTTTCTCTAGAGGCCCAACCTCAATTTGGGGCAGAGGCGAGTCCCCGAGTTTGATGCAAAGGACCTGATGTCCAGCCCAGTGTTCGATAACAGGCCGTCCTAGGTGAAAAGGGCCGTCTTTGAACAGCCAATCGTGTCTGCGAACATCATCCATAAGAAGAGATATCTGCGGGGAGGAATCATGCTCAAGAGACTGAGGTTGAGAGGCAAGTTTTCCAGGCATTCTGGATAAAAGAAAAGGTAAATAGATCGTCTTACTACTAATAGTGAGCAACGAACTTGGTGACAGATGTAGATTTCTTTAAAAGAGGAGGATGTATATGTGCCAATAGCGCGAATGATACTATGACTGCGTCGTGTCGAATCGAGCTTAAGTACACTGAACGGTATCGATGCGGAATGCAAGGCCATAATAACTGATCGAAATTAACAATAAAGCAGGCAGAGTCAACAGGTGACTCTTGAAGATGACAACATTGATATAACAACAGACAATGGTTTGTTTTCTCCTTGGATGCTGAAAGGGATCGGGTGAACAATAAGAGTCATTGGAAAGTGAAATTTGAATGAGACCTGATACGTACGATATCATGATGGAAGCTAAGTAGGACCACAGCATACGTGGATGTACGATTGTTCCATCGGCATCATTCGGTCCTATCCATCTATTCAAGCAGAAGGCACTGAGGAATGATGATGTGGGCGACAATGTGTCGACTGAAAAACTAAGAAACCACCGTAACGAGATGTCAACTATCGAACCACGATCTTATCAGTACATAGTCTGATATTAGTAGTGATAGTCGGATGTTACATACGGATCAAAAAGGCATCGACCTACTATGTACATCTTCCCCAACCACTTGAACTCTGTTTTTGTGATACCAAACTTTCAACGTTTAATGCTTAGCGCTCGAGTAGCATACTGGATACTGAACACCTTCGACTATGTAATTTGCGTCCTGCACCTTTGGTGAAACCTTTACTCCGTCCTCTCGGTCCTCTGGGACTACTACCCCGTCCATGACTCTTTCTTCCGAGGAGGAGAAGTAAAAAACTCTCAGTCAATGCTGCCGTGTCTCCTCTTCCTGGCTTGCGTGTGCTCGACATTGGCTATACTTTGATTTTTTGGCCTCAATGGACGATCCTCGGAGAACATCAAAATTTGGCCTAGGTTCGCGTCAAATATGCCATTTAACTCGAAATCCAACAGAATCACAGTTGAATATTTACCCATACTAAAGAAAAAGCCCATGTAGAGGCGGCGGCGGCCCGGGATTTCACTAGATCACCATTGAGGGTTACCGTCAAAGATCCAGCTCTCCCATGTGTCATAGGCGACGCCTTCAACCGAATCAAGCACACCCTTCATCTCCTTGAGCTGCCCTTGTTACTGCTTATTAGGATTTTCTTTCGAGCTTGATCTCCGTCCTCGAATTCTTGACAACCTTGTTCACCATTTCCCCATTAGGAACAAAACATGTTCTTTGTCCTTTCTTCGACTTGACGACTTTGTCTTTAACTGCACTAATATAATCGAGTATCCACAGTATCTTTGAGCATCATAAAGCATTCATTCATCGTTCTTTGTGTCCATAAACTCCAACGAAAATGGCCATTGGTAATCATCAGGTAATTACTCGAGATTTCCCTCTTCCACACTGCGACGTAGCTGACCCCTTCTCTTTCGAAAGAATCAATCGATACCTTTTATGTCCTCCTTGAAGTTGGTTCAAGAAAAACTCGCAGACCTTAGTATTGCAACGGACTCTCCGATCAACAATATTCCTTTCGACGTTCTCATCAAGATATTTCTCTCCACACCCCGCGACAATGTCTACGATCGCTGGGAAATTCATCCTCCCCACAACGGGGCCTTGCCTCGTATTTCATTTCACCAAGACTCCCTGCTTGATCCGATGATCCTTTCCCAAGTCTGTGGAGACTGGCGAAAGGCGGCTCTTTCCACGCCCCTCTTGTGGTCATCGATCAATATTCTTTGCTCTGACAAAAAACAACTTGTGCCTCTTCTCAAAGTCTGGCTTGAACGTTCTGACATTTGTCCACTTAACATTGCTTTCACGGAATCTCTTTCTGGCTCTGACACAAGTGAAATTGAAGTAAATTCCCCTACACACGATCTCGTAACTCTACTCATCAGTCAAGCCTATCGTTGGAAGACTATCGATTTCACATTCGCACGACAAACACCTGATATTCTATCCACCCTTGCGCCAGGCTCTCTTCCCCTTCTTGAGTCAGCCTCGATTATCAGCCGCGATGCCACGAACGAAATTTTCAGCGGAGAGGCCTCGCTGGAGAAGGTTTGGCGAGCCATCCATTCTTCTCCTTCATTTCACGATGGGCGGTGGGAAATGGAATACCTAGAGAACAATCTTGACGAGGTTCCTTGGGCTCAACTCACCACCATTGACGTCACGATGTCGCTCGAGTCTCTCATTAAGATCCTCCCGCTTTGTCATAACCTCCTCGAACTACGATACACAGACCCTTTGGCGGTCTATCATCCTAGTACCCTTGGTTCGCAATTCCGGTCCGATAATGAGTACCATCCGGAGACCAGGATTGTGCTCTCTAAAGTCAAATCTTTCTCTCTCAAGATGTACCACCCCGCCCACACTGTCCTAGACCACCTCACGCTCCCCGCACTCACATCTTACGATGTTCAAGTGTGTAAAGAAAACCCAGAGCGCTCTCATGCCTCTTCGTTAAAGGATCTCCTTACACGATCTGGATGCTGTCTAGAATCATTGACATATGACAATACCGAGCCCGAGGCCGAGACTGCCGTCATGGAGATCCTCTCCTTCTCGCAAATATCATCTTTGGTCGCACTTGATGTAAAACATCGTACGACAGATAGAATGATCGATCTGCTTAAGCTCACCCGTGTGGGTGAAAGCATCTTACCGCGTCTTGAGATGCTGTTCCTGGGACCTTGTTCCACTCGTAGCGGCGCACTCTCTGGAATGGTGTTATCGAGACTGTCGGTTATTGATGAAATCGCTTCTTTGAGGGTTCTGGAAGTTGGGCGATGGGGCCACCATTCCTTGGATGTAGAATGCTTTGAGATCTTGTCAGATGAGGGAATGTATATTAGAGTTTGACAATAAATCACTGACCCCCGTATGGATGCATTTGTGGAAATAATTCTTTCGTCCGCAGTGCTCTTCAAGTTGAAGAATATTGTTCTCTTCCTTTTCCTGTGGTTCCTTGATGCCGCCACAAAACGAAAAAGAGAAAGTGACGGTGTATAAAGCTTTCCTCTGTATCGTGAGCAGTCGTCGGGACGCCGGTAAACAAAGAATAGAATCTATGTCGACGGGGTTTATTGCTGCAGGGGTGTGTTTTTTTTTTAAAAAAATACCAGAATGGAGCCCAGACTCGTTCATTTTCAGTCCGCAGTAGAACGTTTTCTATCCTAGCGAGGTGCTAGTTGTGTCAGATCGAAAACGGAGAGGTGACTTTATCAAAGCCCGGACGGAAGAAGAGTAGGAATGTGTCCTTCGGAGTTGTTCGATGGGAAGTACTTACCAACTCAGGAATGAGAGGTAGTATTGAGTTGACTGTCTCGTTGTTTGTTGCAGGGTACGAATTTGTCGTTGGTGCTTCTAATTAAACTCTGCTGGTCTCTCCTCGGTCGTATAAGAAAGAATAGTGTCGTGAGGCGGTTTCAGACTGGTTTTGGAGCTATGGTGTTGATAGGATGATGCAGGCTAGACCAATGAAACCTGGTTGCGGCGCATTGTTGCTTTATATAGCTGTTGAACGTGGTCCGAAGGAGGTAGATTGCAAAAATGAAGAACATCGAAAGAGGAACCAATAGATTATGCCTGTGGAAATCTGACTGCACATATTCACACTGTCATATATAGAGCCAACTTGGAATCACAGAACAGTGTCAAATATTTCATCAAAGTAACGTTTACGGCAGTTGACGGTGCCGCACAGATCGTTACCTATGGAAACTTGATGAAAACCACCTTACTCCGGTTGAACTGAGAAAAATTCATCAGCAACAAGACTACGCATGAAAGTATAAATCAAACACAGGATCAATTATCATTATAACATGTCATGTACCGTGCAGTGAGGAACGAAGCTGCTGCCTGAGATCATGGCGGTTAGTGGCGAAGCCGAGAAGTCGAACGTTATTCAAGAGACCACGTGAGTCCAATCTCGTTACTACTCGGACTCCGACCGGACAGGGCAGCCTATTACCAACTTTTCTCCTGAACCACCTGAGCGGTATTGAGAATAGACTCTTGATCTCTTCTTCTGTCTATCACTGATAAGTAGGCTTCCGCGGGGCCCTGGATCTTATATCCTCTCTATTCTTCGCTGTAGGTTGCCACATCACACTATGGGACGGTCGTGTCTGATTAATGTCAAGTTCTGCGGCGGCAGGGTCAATTGTAGAGTGTAATTGTAGGCTTGGCTTAGTCTATCACTTTGTGAGTCTTTTTTATAAAATCTATGAACTATTCTTTATTTCAAAACGGACATATCGTGTAGTAAAGACCCACTCTATCATTCAAGCAAGCTTCTACACGTTCTCTACAATTATCGCTCTTTCAATACGCCATGGAAGGTCATCACTTGCATCGCCGAAAGTCTAGCAAAGGTGAAGACGAAAATATGGTCCTGATCACCCGACCTATGGAAGCAGAACCACCGCCGGATGAAGTTCCGATGGTCTCTGCTCCCCCGCCACCTCGAAACCGCGTCGTGTCCTCTCCAACTCATCATCAGCACGCAAGGAGCTTTTCGTCAGTGAATATGGGTCAACCGCCGTCTGCTGGCTCATTTCGACATGGTTTTAATATCCAGAACCCAATTAATGCGATTAATGGCCACTCTCCTTCACCATTTCGCTCTTCGTTTGCACCAACTGGCCCAGGCCATGCCCGCACACGATCGGTCTCTGCATTTTCACCTCCCGTGCACTCACCGCTTGCATCATCTTTCCATGCCCCCACACCGTCAACAACGATATCTTCTCCTACAATGTACGCCTTCCCACCTGCCCCGACACCCAAGAACACCTCCAACACTGCCCCAGATGGTGCTGGGGCGACCCTGAACCCGAATCAACCATCAGCATCAAGGCGGCACGCTCGCCTCCACTCACGCAACCTCTCTGTATTTTTTCCGCGCCCCGGCTCGCTCAATGCAGCATCTATAGCCGAAGATGGTGCTCAGGAGCTTGAGATTCCTCAAGAAGCACCAGTAAGCACTATCCCCGCGGCTGGCCCCAGCGTCAGTCTCCTCGGGCATCGCTCTCGGCGTGGCGGCGGAGCACCTCCTACGCCTCTAGGTGTCGGATTCACTTTCGGTGGACGTCCACCACCCAGCGCTACCAGCTCCAGCTCCAGCTCCGATTCCGACATGACGAACGGTGTACCAACGCCCGTACAGCCCACGACGTCCTCACGTCGCGGGCACCACCACAAACACTCAATGTCACATAGCTTTTTCTCTTTCCTCGAGCCGGGGTCGACTGGAGCGCCTGGATCCGAGCACGGCCAGCTCGAACTGCACACCCAGCCCACGCCCATGCCATTGTCGCCTTGGGCGCCGATATCTGCCTTCCCGCAGTCCGCGAAAGCTACGACGACGGGATTCCCCCCTCATACACCAGTGTCTGAGAACGGACAACATTTTGCGGGTGAGTTGGGTCGTGAGTTACATCGGGACGATGAGGATTGGGACGAACCGCAATCGCATGGTGCGTCGGTCACGGGGATTGTGCAGTTCTTGCTTGGCGCGTGGATGTGGGTGTCTGGACAGCAGATCGGGTCTTTGTCCGTCACGGGTCTGGGGTACTGGATTGTGTTTGATGCGTTTGGCGTCGGGCTAAGGGGTATTGTGACGAGGTGGTTAGATCTTAAACCCAAGGCTGGGGAAGGTGAGACGCCTTCGGAGAGAGAGAGAAGGGTAATCAGGCGACCTTATGGGTAAGTTTCGAAACATTCTCGCGCAAGCTGGTGCACGGATAACTTAAAATAAACCTGTTTAGGATTGCACCGGTGCAGACGGTTTTGATGTTTGGCCAGGCGGTCTATCTTATGTTCTCGTCGGTCTACGTGTGCAAGGAGACCATGGAGCATCTTTTGCTAAGTGCCGGGAATATGGAGGGACATCATCACCACCATGGCGACGAGGATGAGAGTCTGGTTGGGTACGTTTTGCTGTTATGACTCTCGTAAATTCTCCTCATGATGACGGCCTGTAGAATTGAATTCCCCATTGGTTTAGCATTCATCACACTCGTTTCGGTCATTGGGACATCACTACTTTACAATAACCACTCGAGGCTGGTTAGTGGTAAGTCTCGACCCCCCATTGCTCGGTCTAAACTATCATCTCATGTTCGACAGTGACGGGAAGCAGAATACCCGCTCTCCAAAGGCTATTACGTTCCCTCTTTTCAGCATCTACGTCTAAAATCCCTGATCCTCCACCTACAACACCAATCGGCGTCATGTTCTCAAACCCCTTCACTGTAAGCCCCCTCGTCTTCGCCGGCGCCATCATCCTTGTTGCTCTTCTCGTCCCTGTGTAAGCTAGATCTCCTAACCATATACAGGCCAATTATCTCATTAGATTTCACGATTAGGGAGCACCACCGGATATGCGATCTCCTCCTCGCGGCACTTATTACCATCGTAACGTTCAACCTCGCGTATCGAGCATGCTCAGTTCTCGGTGCTGCGCTTCTCCAAACGGCTCCGCCACGCGGGACAGCAGGCGGGAAAACCGAGGCGTTCCTACGCGCCATGCGTGAGGTTCGTACTCGTACCTTTGACTATCTATCTATCTATCTAACTTACTCCTTCCAACCCAGGTCGAGCGCCATCCCCAAGTCCTCCACCTCCCCGCGCCGCATATCTGGCAGCTCACTCCGACCCCGGACCCCGCGT